>JBBIGC010086811.1:0-10232 GCA_037576955.1 Lepidarchus adonis
TGCCTACAATTATTGGTTTAATAAATAAAATCAGTCTCAAATTTATCAGTCTCATTAAATTTTCCTCAGATCAGAAATAGTATGATCTTTAATTTCTAACTAAAGAGACAGTATCACTGATCTGAGTTCTGAAGGTTGTTTAACAAATGTGAGATATATTTCTGGCAACAACTAGCATCACAATGAAAGCCACAACACCAAGATAAGAGTTTATTTACACTTTGAACAATATTAATATTTTTATATTTATAAGGGCACGTGTGCATGCGAGGGAGAGGGAGAGAGAGTTCACTTCAGGGAATGTCTTTGTTCCAATTTTGTTAAGAAATGGTTTAATGCAGGCTGTTACAAGCTGATAAGACTGAGTTTAGTACTGAGACTAAATTTGGCTTTAAGTAGCTAGTATGCCTTAAAATTTAGACTTTTAGCAAACAGGCTGGAGTGTTTGCTAAAATGTTTGTAAAAGGAGACGTTTCATGCAAAGATAAGATTCGGCTGTGCACCTTATGCTTCACAAGTTCATTAACTTGATCATTTTCTAGTTTCAAACAAAACATGAACACAACAGCAGTTTAAACCATACAACATTATGTCAGATGTTGCTAAGCTAAGCTAATGCCCAGAGTAAACTTCAATCTCATGTATTTGGACACAATTGAGTTGTCCTCCAGTCAAAGCTAGGAGGGGAGATTTCAACGTTTGGCCATTCAGTGCATGGGCAGTACTTCTGACGTAGTCAGCCAGGAATTTTCACAGGAATGGTGCTGTGTCGTCTAGTTCCTTGCAGACAAAGGAGAAGGGTCTGGCCTCTTCTGAGTACCTGCTTCTGAATGGGCGAGCTTGCTTCCTTGGTTGCTGATGGCTTTAGCAAGTTGCTGTGACCGGAATTCCAACAACATTTTCTAACCTGTCTAGTAGGATGATGTGATCAATAGTGTCAAAAGCTGCACTAAGATCGAGCAACACAAGTAAGGAGACACATCCCTGATTGGATGCAAGCAGAAGGTTATTTACTACCTTCACCAGTGCCGTCTCTGTACTATGATGATTGGAACAGTTCATGAATGTTGTTCTTAGGTAAGAAAGAACATAACTGCTTGGCTACAGCCTTTTCTAGAATCTTGGAAATAAAAGGGAGGTTTGATAACAGTCGATAGTTTGAGAGCTGGCAGGGATCAAGATTTGTCTTTTTAAACAGAGGTTTGACGACTGCTAGTTTGAAGGATTGATGTACACAGCCGATGCTAAGGGAGAAATGTATTACTCTCATAAGAACTACTACAATTACAATTAGGATGCATGTTGATGAATTTGATGAAGAAATGAGTGATATGAGGTCTGATTTTTGAAGGGGTATAAAACAATCTAGTTATCTAGTAGATTTAAATTTGCAGACTGAATCGTGCATCTAATGTTTTCTATTTTATCAATAAAGAAGTTGCTACTAAGACATTGCTACTATATATTGGTGGTATACTTATTCTTGTAGCAGCCATATTTCTGGTTGATTTTGCTATAGTACTAAATAAAAACCTGGGTTATTTTTATTAACTTCTGTAAAGGTGGAGAGATGAGTTGTCCTAGCGGCATTTAGAGGTTTTTTGTAGTATTAACAAATTAATTTGATGTCATTAATACTCTAGTTTTTGTGCAGACTGTTTCTGTGTGTGTGTGGTTGTTATACCAGGGAGCTATTTTTTTACTCTGATAACTTTCTTTTCAGAGAAGCTACATTATCTAAAGTACAGGAAAGTATTGATCCAATCAAGGTCAAAAGCTCTGGAAGATTATTGATAAAATTATGAGCAGTAGATGACGTGAATGTGCATTGGATGTGATATTGTGGCAAAGTACATGTGTTATTTCTAAGATGCAGTTTAAATCAAATAAGATAATGGTCTGAGATTGTCTCAGATCATTATAACAATATTTTTTATATTTAAACCGAGAGTTAGTACAGTCCCGATCAAATGTTTAAGACCACTTGACAAATGGCACAAAATCATATGTTGCATGGTTGGATCTTAACAAGGTTCCTAGTAGAGCTTCAACAGCTACATGAAGAAATGTGAGTGAGACTAAACATTCTTTGAGCATAAATTTATTAACAACAAATCTTAAACTGAAACAGGCTGATTTACAGCTGATCAAACCTTTAGGACCACACCTCCAAAAACCCTTTATAGCCCCCAGAACATAAATCAAAGTTCTGAACATGAACTCAGTAAAAAGTAGCTCCACCACTATTGTTGCATTTCCATGAGGTGAGTGGGAACATTTCTCCAACTGGTGAAGACACCGCACTTCTGGACCTGTGCTCCATTTTTGTAAACTTCTCTTGCCATCCATCTCCAAAGGTTCTCAAGGGGAACACACATGACGTTATTCTCCTGGAAAAAGTCCCTTGTCCTGTGGGCATTAATACTATAGCATTGTCTTGTTGAAATATCCAGTCGTTACCACACAGTCGAGTGAGGTCATGCGGGATGCCTCAGTCATGAGGGATGTCCTCGGTAACATCTGGACTTTTACTCTGGACATCTGGCGTTTTACACCCCTGCACCTGCTGAAGCTCCATTGTTCCACAGAACCATTATGGCGCCCCCTCCACTTTGGCACATAGAAAACAACTCAGGTGGGATCTGCTTATCATGACAGTAACGTTGGAAACCATCAATGTTACATTTTTTTCTCAACATACTGTTTCACTTTTCAATGCCCCATGTTTGCTGCTCTCCTGCAAAGTCCAAACATCCAGTTCTGGGGTCTTCAAGGAGACGAGGCCTTTGAAGATCTTTTTTTAAGCTTTTCAGTCTCAGATGTGTCTGATGGTTATGGGGCTGCAGTCAGCACCAATAACGGAATTAATTTGGGTTGAGGATCCTCTAGTGTCTTGACAGAGCAGACAGTTGTCTCAGTGCTGGTAAAAATATTTTTGATTCTTCCATTTGACTTTTTTGTTCCATAATGCTCAGGATCATTTAAGAAATTCCAAATGGCTGTGTTACTGTGTCGCACCTCAGCAGCAATGAGCAGACAGAGATCTGCTTATGCAGTTCAACAACCAGACCCCGTTCAAAAGGGAAAGGTTTTTTGCCTTTTTACCAAAACCTCCTGAAGGAGAATGTTCAACCATCTGTTCATGGCCTCAAGCAGAAACGAACATGGGTTCTGCAGCAAAAAAATGATCCAAAACACACCAGCAAGTCCACCTCTGATTGGCTGAAGAAAAACAAAATTAAGACTTTGGAGTAACTTAGTCAAAGTCCTGACCTGAATCCGGAGATGCTGTGTGACCTTTTTCACACCACTGTAAATAGAAGAGAATATGAATAGAATAGGCTTTTTATTGTCATTGTACAGAAGTACAACAAAATTGTGGGTGCTCCATCCATGCAGCGGTGCATCAACAGAAGAAAGAAAAACAATAAAATACAATTTAAGAATTTAAAATATTTAAAAATACAAGAAAAAATTAGAAAGGATGAACATGAAGAAATAAAATAGAATGTGGTGGTGATATATACAGAATGTGGTAGTGATATATACATGTTTCTTGTGTGATTCAGTCCTTAGTTTATTAATTATGTGTTATGTTATGGGTTATTTGAAGTCCTGATGACCCAAGGGAAGAAGCTGTTTGTCAGTCTGGTGGTGTGAGACCTGATTGACCTGTACCGGCTTACAGAGGGCAGCAGGTCAAACAGGTGATGTGCAGGATGTGAGGGGTCTTCTGTAAAGGCCTTAGTTTTCTTGAGGCTGTGGGTTTTAGATGTCATCCAGGGAGGGCAGAGGGCAACCAATAATTTTTTGGGCAGTTGTAATAACCCTCTGCACAACCTTTCTGTCCTCAGCTGTAGAGCCCAAATGCCACACGCCCAGGCAGTAAGTGATGACGCTCTCCACTGAGGAGTGGTAGAAGGCCAGCAGCAGCATTTTGTCCAGATTGTTTTTCCTGAGAACCCACAGGAAATGCAATCGCTGCTGAGCCTTCTTTACCAAAGCTTTAGTGTTGTGAGTCCAGGAGAGATTGGAAGAGATGTGGGTGCCCAGGAACCTGAGGGTGGAGACAATTTCCACACATTCTCTCCTGATGAGCAGAGGAGTGTGTTTTTTTCTCTGTTTTCTGAAGTACATAATCAGTTCTTTTGTTTTAAGGACATTCAGTGTCAAGTTGTTCTCTGAGCACCATAGAATCAGTTTTTCTACCTCAGCCCTGTATGTTGTCTCATCCCTGTCTGAGATGAGCCTAACCACTGTGGTATCATCTGCATTTGATGATTTTGTTGGTTGAGTGTGTTGGAGTACAATCAAAAGTATAAAGGGCATACAGTAGAGGACTCAGCATGCACCCCTGAGGGGAGCCAGTGCTGAGTGTGAGTGTGGAGGACAGGTGGGGGGTCGAGTCTGACGGATTGTGGACATTGTGTGAGGAATTTTTTAATCCCGATGCAGGTGGAAATGGGGATCTGCAGTTGAGTCAGTGATTAAAATGTCCGGGATGATTGTGTTAAAAGCTGAGCTGTAGTCCAAAAAGAGCATCCTCACATAGCTCTTCCGGTTTTCCAGGTGACTCAGCACTTTCACTGCTCTTATAATTTTTTTTCACCTCATACTCCTGGAGGGAGAGAGTATGGGTGCCGGAAATGTCGGGATTTTGAAGAGGCAGTGTGTGTGGGTTTGTGTTGGTCTCAAAGCGGACAAAAAAATTTCTGCCGGAGTGTCGCTGCTGCTGCCGCTGGAGGGTGACAGGCTCTGACCTCTGTATTTGGTACTCCACATCTACTGTGAGTTGTTGTCTAGCAGATAACCCTCCACCTTTTCCCTGTAGGCCTTCTTAGCCTGATGAATTCCTCTCCTCAGATTTGCTCTGTCAGTGCTGTACAGTGAGCTGTCCCTCATCCTGAAGCCTGAGTTGTGAGCTCTGATGAGTGCCTGGATTTCACTGGTCATCCAGGGTTTTCTGTTTGGGAAAATCTGGATGTGTTTGTTGACTGTCAAGTATTCTACGCAGCTCTTTATGTAGAGAAGAAGAGTCTCTGTGTGTGTTTCCAGGTCCACATGATCAAAGATGTCCCAGTCTGTGCAAGCAAAGCAGTCCTGTAGCTAAAGAAGAGCATTTTCAGGCCAAATTTGAATGGTTTGTGTGCTTGGCTTTGTTTGTTTCATGAGGGGGGTGTAGACTGGCATAGGGAGCAGGGAGAGATGGTCAAATTTTCCTAGATGAGGGAGGGGTGTTCCTCTATAAGTAAGTTTGATGTTGTAGAAAACATGATCAAGTGTCTTTCTGGTTGGACATTTAACATGTTGCTGGAATTTGGGGAGTACAGTCTTAAGGCACGCTTGGTTCAAATCCCCTGTGATGATGTACACACCGTCAGAGTGAGCCCTCTGTTGTTTGTTTACCATGTTTTGGAGCTGGTTAAGCACTAAGCTAACGTTAGCATTCGGTGGAAGATAAACAGCTGTAACAATGACCACCGTTAGCTCCTGAGGCAGATAAAATGGTCTGCACTGGACAGACATAGCCTCTAGGTCCGAGGAGCAGTAGCTGTATATTATTTTGCTGTTTGTACATCAGTTCTCAAGCACATTAACACAAATTTTGCCCCCTCTTACCCGAGGCTTAGTTGTGGTCGTGACGGTGAAGGGTTCACCTTGCTAACTCCATTGTAACTTCAGAGATATGCGGGTGCAGCCAGGATTCTGTTACAGACAGCATTCTCGGATAAGGCGGTTGAAAACGATCTGTGATTGTAGCTCATCCATTGCGAGGGATCTGGCATTTGTGAGGTACAAGGAAAGTAGTGGGGATTTGTGCGGTTGTTTCCGTAGCTGAGCTAGCAGGCCTGCTATGCATCCCTGCTTTTGTTTCCTCTCTCTGCGCCGTCTCTTCCGCCTGCTGGGCCCAACAACAATCCATAGAACCCCCTGTGGTCGCGTTATCTCCGGTGGGATGTTGTGTGTTTGGGAGAAGGAGTTTGTAATCTCCGTATTGCACTGGACTCCAAGACCTATCAAGTCCTGTCGGCTGTAGGCGATGTGTGCATGACAGAACTCGATAAAAAAAAAAATAGAAAAGTGCAAGTGGTAGAAGTACAGAAAGGTGCACTGATGTGAGGAGCCTAGAGCCGCTGCGAGTGGGCGTGCTGCAATCTTGGTCCATACAGAACCAGCTGCTGACACCGAGCACCCCAGAGGATCCTCCCATTACCCCTTTTAACCCTCAGAGAGGAAAGTTCTGCTAAAGTCCAGGAGTCTGAGAGCTGACCATGTTCATTAGTCTGGCTTCACTGACGCCTCAGCAGATGGGGCTGGAGATGTTGACTGTGTAGGAGTGTGAAAAGAGTGAAATATTCATTAACAGCTTCATTTCATATTCCCCTTCATATCCGCCATCGGATGGCCAGACAGTCCAGCTGTAGCACCACTTTGAAAGAACCCGGTGTAGCCATCAGCCTGTGGAGATCTTTGTGTGGTTCCTATTCGGTGGAGTCGCTTGGACCAGAACAGTTACTGCAGCTTTCAAACCAAACAGACCTACAGATTGAGGAGCTCCTCTGGGAACTGCACACCTTCAGGGGAATTTCCCCACCAGTAGGGGGCAAACACCATACAGCTTTGTCTGGACCAATCACAGAGCACTTATGTCTGGACCAATCACAGTGCGCTGATGTCTGGGCCAATCACAGTACACCTTTATCACTTTATGTGTGTAACTTTTGTTACCACCAAAAAGTTCTAATAAAGTATGAGATTGAGAAAGATGTTCCTGTATTTATTTGACTATTTTATTATTGATATACGTATTCTAAGATGTTATTATATGACTTGGTTGGTGATGTTGACTATAATGCCTTTTTCCTCCTTTCAGTTCTGTTATTTATATACTGATGTATGGGAGATATTTTCTGGCTGAAGTAAAGTCAATATCTCTTTATTAAACTCATTAGTAAATTTAACATTACACAATTCATTAATTAACATATTATTGTCAGAATGGGAAAAAAATGTGTGAGTTTTTGAAAATAGCATTTCCATTATATATGTAAATGACCCCCCCCCCACACACACACACAATGATTCTTTGATATATCATGATTTCAGCTGTATTGTCATATTATTGTTATTGTGGGTCATTGATGCTGTAGCACAAAACAACTACCCGTAAGCAGAAGGCACCATGGAGAAATTCATCAGCAGTAACAAATCAGAAAAGAGATGCAGGAAAACTAAGCACCAGGTTGACTACAACATTTTTAAAGAGAGTCTTCCCCGCTAAAATATTGAATAAGACACAGCGAGAAAAGTATATTTCTCTATTATCAATAGGGACATTAGAAACACTAGATCCCTATTTGCCACTGTGTAGAAGTTAAGAAAATACATATAATGAATTTGCTTGTTTTTTCAAACAAAAAATGTCAAATATAAGACAAAACCTCAGTACCACTGGCTTAAGTAGTTTTGACTATGAGACTACCTTCAGAAAATACTTGCCTGTCATGTAAAATTTTTACTGTATAGATGCGAAATCTCCAAATGACAGCTGTGAAGTGAAAGTGACTATTTGAATAATTGTGAACACACCACAAAATGTTCCTATGCATTTAACCTATCACATGTGCACACATGGAGTGACAGGGGGCGGTACTTTGATCAAGGGTTCCTCAGTGGTGACCGGGCCGGGCTGATCTCAGAGGCAAAGTCCTAACCACTAGGCCATCACATCACCATCAATCTTTATATTTATATAGTTTGGTCACTAGTGATAAACCCATATGAATTTTTTTTTTGCCAAACGCGACATTCGCTGTGTTATACTCTCTTTTCTCCCCTACTTTCCAAGCAGCGATAAACACCTGTTCTCCAGAATGCCACACATCCACTCAACCAATCACAGTGCACCATTCCACGCAGTGTAAGCAACATGGCGGCGCCCTGTATGGAGCCAGTATCATAGAAAGTTTTCGATATAGTTGAAATGAAAAACCCAATATCAATGAGCCTGTGGTGGTTTCTACTGTGGATAAGAAATGAAAGCCATTGAAAAACAATCATATTTGTGGGAATACTATAACTGTTTGTAAAATAAATCTTTAAATATTAAAATCTTGTTTTAAATTTTAAATTTTATTATAACCTTGAGATGCTATATGAAAGTTTGAAACAGAAAATAGTGGTTTTCTGGTTTTCACACCACTTTTTTTACTCAAATTAATCAAATTATAGCATTTTGGAACCAAACTCTTCATATGCTTCCTCTGGGTGAATTTTTTAAAGAGAATAATGTGTCATATCTCAGCTATGCAGATGATACTCAGAAATATCTCTATCGCTATTTCTCCTAGTGACTTTGGTTCCATAGATTCATTATGTCTGTGCCTTAATAAAGTACAGAACTGGATGCATCAAAATTTCCAGGTAAATAAAGATAAAACTGAAATAATCCTTTTCGTAAACACAGAGGCAGGATCAGATCTAAGCGTCCACTTAGAAATTACATCCCTTAAAACAACAACAAATGTTAAAAACCTTGGTGTAATCATGGACGGAGATCTTGATTTCAGTGAACATATTAAATCGATATCAAAGTCAGCATTCTGACATAAAAACATTACTAAAGGCAGAGATTTGTGTCCCATCAAGATCTTGAAAAACATATCCATGCCTTTATTTACTGCAAGGTTGATCATTGCAACGCTCTTCTGACAAGGATTAGACACAATTCTCAGCTCCTGTACTGTACAGAACTGAATTCAACATACTACTAAATCTGTACAATCACTAAACAGGTTCTAGTTACATTACTGAGATGTTTGATGTATATAATCCTGGTAGGTCCTCAGATCTACAGGCTCAGGTCAGCTGGTGGTGAAAAGAACTGAAACTAAACAGTGAAATGGTGTTCAGTCACTATGCTGCTAAATGCTGAAACCAACTGCCCATTAATACCAGATCTGCCCAAACTGTAGTGAAAGTGATTTTTCTGTCATTGTGAACACACAGTGACCACAATGAAATTTGTGCTCTGCATTTAACCCATCACATGTGCACACATGGAGCAGTGGGCAGCTATCAACAGCACCCGGGGAGCAGTGAAGTGGGGCCGGTACCTTACTCAAGGGTTCCTCAGTGGTGCCCGGGCTGGGACTTGAACCTGCGACTTTCTGGTCCCAGGGGCAAAGTCCTAACCACTAGGCCACCACTGCCCACCACTACAAAACTTGTAGCAAGTTTTAAACAGATCTAATAGACTTTTTAGGAATCCCGGTGAGAAGAGCATTTACTGTGGTGCAACGTGGGTAATAGAGTGTGTTCCCAATCACACACAGTCACTTTCACTTTTTTTCTGAACAAGAAGTCACCACTTTGGCCCTGGAGGTACTTCCTCCTCCAACCCTCTCACTGCACCTGGCAGGGAACAGGTGAGGTGAACCAGGTGTGTGAGGTTAGTTTTCCCATGAAGATGCCTTCATCTTACAATCAGAGTTTTTATATTTTCACTGTTTTATATCTGAAAGTCCATCACAGAGCCAATCAGTGCACTTCAGAGCACAACACACACACCGGACACACACACCTGCACAAGCACACATCCACATACACACCTCTACATACACATATGGGTTACACTGAAGCTGGGTTTACAGTGTAAAGTAGTCAATAGTCATGTTTCCTTCTGAGGTTCCTTCTATGAGTTTAGGGAGTGTTTAGTTCACTAGTTAGAACCCGGATTCTGTAATGCTGTGACAGCATCAGCTGAAAACTGTGAAGGTGGTAGAAGCTCATTACCCTGCAGTTTCAGTGCTCAGACCACCCGTGAGACTCAGGTGAGGATGGTTTTTGTAGAAAGGTGATGGGTAAGCTCTGGTCATTACATTAAAGCCAGTCCAGTGCCAATAATTCTGCACAAACATCAACAATGTCTTATGTATAATGAACATCACGATGGAGCATTAGATAAACAACACTGACAGAGCTTCTCCTCCTGATGGGACAGTGATCTGGAGGCTTGGAGGCGATTGGCTCTCATTCAGTAGAATCTTATTGGCGCTGCAGTAAAGCGGTGAATCATCCTCCTGTTAATGAGCACAGTTAAGTAAACACTGCTACCTCCCAGCTCGAACCAGGGACATTACATCACCACACAGACTGTGTGTGTGTGTGTGTGTGTGTGTGTGTGTGTGTGTGTGTGTGTGTGTGTGTGTGTGTGCGTGTGTGTGTGCGTG
>JBBIGC010086851.1:0-10231 GCA_037576955.1 Lepidarchus adonis
TGACTGTTTGAAGGTGTGGACAGGTGTCTTTTATACAGATAACGAGTTCAAACAGGTGCCATTAATACAGGTAACAAATGGAGGATGGAA
Organism: Lepidarchus adonis; assembly: GCA_037576955.1. NCBI lineage: Eukaryota > Metazoa > Chordata > Actinopteri > Characiformes > Lepidarchidae > Lepidarchus > Lepidarchus adonis. The sequence continues at coordinate 91 of JBBIGC010086851.1, forward strand.
GAGCTTCTTAAAGAAGTAACAGGTCTGTGAAGGCCAGAATTCTTACTTGTTTGTAGGTAATAAATACTTATTTTCTACACCATTATACAAATACATCATTTAAAAATCATACGGTGTGATTTCCTGGATTTTTTACATTCTGTCTCTCACAGTTGAAGTGAACCTATGATGAACGTTATAGACTCTCATCTTTTTATGTGGGACAACTTGCAGAATCTGTGGCTGCCAAACACTTTTTTGCCCCACTGTACTTCATAGGCCTCATTCATTTTATTCTATGGATGTTCCAGCACCCACATTTCAAGACACACAAATAAAAAGTATTGTATTGTAAACAAATTATTGTAAGATTAAATCCAAATGTTTAACAATATTACTGTACATGGATGGGGTGAATGGTTTATGGACTATTCTGTTAGGACCAAGTGACATCACCTCATCCACATTCGAAGCAAGATCATCTCTGGTTGGACAAAGGGGAAAATATCAGTATACAGCCCTGGAAATACGTCTCCATCTTTTGCATAGTGCCCTTATTAGTTCTTGTCATCCTCCTATTCCTCTGCCTCTTTCGCTTGCTCTCATTGCCTCTGTTTGTCAAGTTCTCAAAGAAGAGAGGAGATCACTTGAGGACTGGCTGGTGCTCTAATAGTGTTTTCCCAATTACTGCAAGAGATTTAATTTATGAACAAACTAACGCCAGAAACAGCAGTGTGAACTGCAAACAAAGCGAAAATGAAAAAACACATTTGGTGCTGTTTACAGCATCGTGAAAAAGATAATATTGCTTTTGTCTAAGAATTCAATTTAAAGTAAAACACTAACAGTTGTATTAATTGCAGTTCCATAAAATGGAACTGAAATGTGGACCAACATACATGTTAATGCTGAATAATAGCATGAACACTGGGAGGGGAAAAAACAACCTTTTCATTTCTCTCATATTTATATATTTTTATTACGTTTTTCATTTCTACATAATCCAAACTGTCCCCTGTTGCACCCAAAACAATAAGTAATGGTTCATGGCAGGCAACATGAGCAGAGCAACAGACCGAGTGTTAAATTGTGACATAATGTAACACGATACAGTCAGAGACACAAAAACAGTCTGCATAATGTCTGATGGTGTTACTCCAGAATGTGCTCAGATGTTCTCTCCTCCACAATTATTAAATATGTTCCTAGAAAGCAGTCAGCTTTGGCCCAGTGGCCACTTTTGCACTCATTAGATATAATCTTTACCTTCCACATTGTCATTTTATATAAAACCACAGTTGACAAGTATAGTGACAAACCCCAAGCAGAAGCACATTTCAACGTAGCACAACCCTAAACAGCTGGAAGATACAAACAGACCTCTCTGCCCTCCTTTCAACCTGCTAGATACCTCATTAGTCCAAAACGGACAAGAATACATCACTAACACCACCATGTTACTTACGGTCTAAATCTAGCCTGGGTTGGACAAGACTACTGTGTGTGTGAATGGTATTTCAATGTTAGAATTTTAAAAAGCAACCTCCACAGAGGCAAATTTTGTTGGATTGCATAAATCTTAATAAATTAGGAATAAAATCCAAGCGCATCAGAAACAAATGCAACAAGATTCACAAATGTATTGTAAATACATTTATTTGTAAGTCATGAATTATATTTGTGAATCTTGTTACAATTATTTGATAATATTGACACTAAACTCTCTCCATACATGTTATAGTTTGGTAACATGCACTTTGACCTGAAATCAATTTCTGATGATATACTGAAAAGAAAAACATTTGCCCCAGAGTGTATTAACAGAATCTTTTTTGAGATTCCACAAGAGTTCAATATGAATGATGAATATACACATACATATTATGTATAATATGTATATATGGACAGTAAATATAAAAAAGTTGAGTCTTTCACCTTCTTCAGACTTATTATATTACAGTAATCTATTACAGTCCTGGTAAAGTTCATGAACACTGATGTGGGGAGATTAGAAAAGGACAGGTCAGGTCATTTTTTCTTAGGCTGTGCAGCAATGTAAAGGGCCACAAGGCAGTAGAGGGCACCTCCTATCGTTAGGGCCATGGTGGTCCTGTACAGAAGCCGGTCAGGAACACCTCGTTTAAGGTGCACTGGGACACCATCTGAGGACTAAAAATAGAGAACATTTAAGAATTTAAGAAAAAAAAAATCTGTTCAATAACATTTGCAAATGGTTTGTTTTACTGCACTTACCTGAAATATCTTTTGAAGGTCTGGCACCCTGTTAGCACCCATGTAGTCTAGAGAAGCTCCAGACTCTCCAGAAATCACTTTGGTTGGTGTGGCAAAGATCATAGCAGGTGCCTCAGAAGGTACATTAGGTTTCAAACCCTAGAAAGCAGGTGGGGGTTATAGAAGAGTCATTATGAATAGTGAAGGATGTAATTTACTGATTGAAGTCTTGTTATTAATAAAAAGGCCAAACACATTCTTGGTATAGGACAAAGCTGGAAAAATTATTGGCACAGAAATATTTGGAAGCAAACACATTTTTGGTGCATTATCATGCGTAACCCAGATAACAATGTGGATACAGTCTACACTTGGCATTTAATTGTAATTGTTGCCTTTACACCACCTGGCACAATGAACTAGCAGGGGGTCAGATATTGCATTAAATTTATACTAGATCTAGTGTTTAATCTAGTGTCCAATTCTGGTCCTATCAGTGGTCATTAGCTCGGCTGCATTTTTAAATGTCATTTAAACTTAATATTAACGTTATTAATATAACATTACTCTATACTTTACTACATAGTTACTACTGTATAATTCTTTTTAATTGTATTTTTTTATATTTAAAAGTATTAAACGTGCATAAATATGATCAAGTAATCAAAGGGTTGGTTTTTGTTTGTAATGTAATTTAATTCAAATGTAAGTAGTAATGTAACCCCATAAACGACATTTACCTGGTGAGCTGAACAGGACACTGAGTCTGTAGGCTAGGCTAACTAAGCTAACTTAGCATTACTTCCTAGCAGGGGTGAAGGTCATTCCAGCCTAACGCATTATTTGCTAATTTTAGCGAGTTTCCACTAAAAAACGAAGTACCTGTGGGTTGTAAGCTGTCGACGCGGAGGCTGTTAGTCGCTGCGTGAAGCCGCTGAATTTGTAGTACATTTTCTAAGCAGGACACGCTGCACACACCGGCTTCTCCTTCAGGAGGCGTAGTCAACGCGAGAACGTGACGTAATTTGCGCGACTCTCGGGCACCTGGCGCAGTTTTCTACTATCCTTAAAAAGATCCTCCACCGTTAAATAACAAACACCGAAAGTTTTCTGAGATGAAAGTATAATTATTTAAGTAGAATAACAACTCATTCATACTGAGTTGAAAAAAAAACTCCAACAAAAAATAGGGCAAGGCAGTAGAGGACAAGTATGCGTACCGGTATTATTCCCCATCGCAACCTAGTTACGAGTGCTTGTTGTAATCTCTGGGCAGAAGTCACACAAAGCCTATAGCTTCACTTACAGAACAGTAAGGAATACAAACAAAAATTACAATAGAAAATGCAATGTTTAAGTAATGATTAGTTATATATAATATATATATAATTACTTAAACATTGCATTTTCTATTGTAATTTTTGTTTGTATATATACTACTCACAATAAGTTAAGGATATTGTGAAAGACTTAGTGGATGTCATACATACAGTATTTGTTTCACTTCAGACATTTGGGATAGGGAGCCAATTGTATTGGGGCCATAGACACACCTCATTTTGTGTTTTTCATGTAATGGTCTCATTGTGTAGAGGTGTACCTTATATTGGGGCCAATTCGCAACCAACTCCACCGATTTGGCTTGAATGCCAGACGACTGTTGTAGATGACTCCACTGACACCAAGACACCGCCGTGAACGTTTGCAGTGGGCACAAGACCGAGTGACCTGGACAATACAGCAGTGGTCTACTGTCCTGTTCACTGATGAGCGTTGCTGGAGAAGGTGAGGTAAGCGATACCCTGAGGTCAACATGGTCCCCAGGGTTTGCTTTGGTGGAGGAGGTGCAACAGTCTGGGCAGGCATCACCATTCAGCACAAAACAGATTTGGTTATTGTACATGGCTCAGTCACTGCACATTCTTACCTCAGAGACATAATAGAACCCATCATCATCCCCCAATTCTGCCAGCACACCCCCAACTTTCTGTTCATGGATGATAATGCTCCACCACATTGTGGCAGAATTGTCGCAGCTCGACTTCAGGAAGTTGGAGTGTCTCATATGTTATGGCCATCAATGTCCCCTGACCTGAACCCCATAGAGCACGTCTGGGACCAGTTGAAGCAGAGACTGCATGATCGTACCCCACTCCCACATGACCTGGCAGAACTACTTGTAGCACTTGTGGAAGAGTGGAACACAGCCTCAAAACAACATTATGAGGCTAGTGAGGAGAATGAGACGTCGCCGTCAAGCTGTCATTGCGGCAAATGGTGGAAACACCCGCTACCGACATTGTCAATTTTTGTTATTTGGGGCTATCCCTGTTATTGTGTTTCTTCTCATACATTATTAGTAATATTAAAAAAAAACTTTTACTTATTTCATTAAAATTCAGAGTAAATAGGAAAAGTACTCATGTAAATAACAATATCCCTAACTTAGTAATATATATACTGTATAGTGTATAATATATATGCAGTGAGGAACCTAAGTGATTGAACACCCTGCGATTATGCAATTTCTCCCACTTAGAAATCATGGAGGATCTGAAATCCACATTGTAGGTGCATTCCCACTGTGAGAGACAGCATTTTTAAAAATTTCACTTTGAAAGCCAGAATTCTTGCTGATTGCCAGGTGTTCAAATCCTGAATTGTTTTAAAAATCACAGTGGGAATGCACCTATACATATATAATAAATATATTTATATTTATATTTGTACATGTTGCTGACATGATGACTGACCATTTGTCTTGTTTGACAACAAATCAACAACAAATGAATGATCGGTAATGAGAGAAACTTTGAGGACTAAGTCTGTGTGTTTGTTGCGTCCAGCTCCGTGCATTCCTCAGACTGTGGCATCCAGTATGGATTGTAACCTGAAAGTGGGCACTCTGGCCTGGCTACCTAGTCTGTCCGCACAGTCTTACTTGGTGACTGCAGAGACCGGCAGTGGTCTTCGAGTGGAGCTGACCACAAACAGCATCAGTACACAGATCACCGAGCTCCAGTGTGGACAGCAGTACTACCTGACCGTCAGAGCAGTGGGACAGAGCTGCAGGAGTGGTCCCAGCAACACTTCAGTTGTGCAGACAGGTACGGACACACACGCAAATTGTATTCAAAAGAGTAAAATTAATAAGAAACAGTAAATTAATACATTTCATATTTTATATAAATATGTTTGGTATAGTTTTTAATTGGTAAATATTTTATTGATTTATTTAACACTTTTATTTGTACAATTTAATGTAATTATTTAACCATACAGAATACTTACATTAAATCAAGAAATAATGCAATGAGCAATATCACATAGCTGTTATTGTATGAGGTATGTACAGCATGAACTAAGAAATCAGGAAGGGGTGAATACTGTTTTTCACCTGTTTTTTGTGTAGAACACTTTAAGCTGCAGTTAAATGTATGAAAAGTGCTATTTAGGATGATGATGATGATTAGATGATGCCTTGTTGTCGTTCCTCTGCAGAACCATGCCCACCTTCTGCTGTCTTCACCTCAGTGGACTGCTTCTCCAACATTGCTGTTGTGAACTGGGCACTTTCAGACACAGCTGACCACTACACCGCCAAAGCTCTGGGCCCTGACGGTCAGTTAGAGACGTGCATGTCATCGTCCCTGAGCTGCGGCATGGCCAGCCTGCTATGCGGAGAGAAGTATAATGTTACAGTCACCGCATCTAATCACTTGTGCGCATCTGTTCCGAGCCAGCTGACGTATCTCAACACAGGTGAGCTGACAATACCATAGCACGTAGTTACACATTAGTACCTAGCAAATCAATCAGAGTCTCTGAAGGGCAAACTCATACTCAGGCTCATACACCTTAGTCAGTCAGGACATTCAGTGTCTATATTTAGTTTTTTGCATTGGAGCTACGATACTGGTCTAAATCATCACACCCTTGCCCCAAACTCTGACATGGACTTGCTTATAGGGAATATGTTTGGATTTTGTACCTAACAAACAGTAAAATAAGTGATCTGCAAGTCTGAATTGTGTCAATACCTTCTTCCTTTAATAATAACAGCATGTCAGTTTTGTAGTAACAGGGAAATTATGCTAATACAATGTTCAGATTGTCTATAAATTAATCTGAGGAACATTCAAAATGCCTAACACATGCTATGACTCTTCTCCATCCAGCACCGTGTGTGCCGATCGGCATCTCTGTGAAAATGGACTGCAATAAAAATGAAGGGCTTGTGTCATGGAATGCCAGTCAGGGGGCCGTCTTCCACCAGGCCCTCGCCCAGAGCAGAAGTGGCGACGTCTCTTCCTGTAACAGTACTGCTTATAACACAAGCTGCGTTCTACGTAACCTGACCTGTGGGATGGACTACACTGTTCAGGTGGTGGCTGTTGGGGACCAGTGCTCCAGTTTGCCCAGTCAGCCATCGGTGTTCAGTTCAGGTATGGCCAGGTTTTTCTTATTCTGGTATTTTGAGACAGAACAACAACAGCAAGCCCATATCAGACTGGGTTTATTAGAGGGTATTGTGAAAAAGCAAGAATCTTTAAGTGGTTCTTGTGGTTAGAGAAGAATGAAAGACGAAGGGAAGTCATATTATGGTTGTATTGTTGCATATGCTAACCCTATATGCTAAAAAAGTAAAGATGTGCTTTTTGTTCATAACCAGTTCCATGCATTCCTGAGTTTGACTCTCAGCACCTGAATTGCTCCACCAACTCTTTGCTGCTGGATTGGATTTCCTCTCACCCCTCTATCTCCTACACCGTTATTGCCCAGACGACGACAGGTGAGGTCTCATCCTGCAGTACTAACTTCACCAGCTGTCAACTGAAACCGCTGGCATGTGGAAAGACCTACAATGTAACCGTGGCAGCATCGAATGGCCAATGCAGCAGCAAGCAGAGCGCCGCCCTGCAGGTGTCATCAGGTAGGCAAAGAGATACTAATACTAGTAACATCTTCAAGAATTTTTTTTTTATTTTAGTGTTTACAGAATAAAACCTCATGTTTAGGTTAGGGATTTTCCGATCATGTTTTTTTTGCCCCAGGTCCAATCCAGTCATTTATAACTCAGTCAGTATTAACTAAAATTTGGATTTTTCTGAATAACACTTTCACAGCACCCTCTTTAAGTTAAAGTTAAGTTTAAGTTTAAGTTAAAATCCAATGTATATGCTTGATAACTGAATTCTCACATTGTCCTACAAAATGATGCAGATGCATTTCTTGTGTTTTTATCCTAAGTGCCAAACTCCCTTTTTTACACGCTCTGCTATGAGATCCATTAAACTAAGGCTTTGTCCACATGGGCAATTAAATTCTGAATATACTAAAGCACTGCAAGCGACCTGAGCGATTTGTTGAAGTGCTTGACCAACTTTAGTATGACATTAAATTCACATTCATGTGTCTCAGTCCAGGCTGTAATAATGCATTTCTACCTATGGGGGCAGTAATGAGAAAGTCCATTTAATTTCTGTAACCTGTGGATTTTGAGGTTTATTCTTCTACTGGATTTGCGATATATAATGTTGCCGTATGCAGACATTTACAATCAGTACAAAATGAACTTTATTAGAGCTCAACCTTCAAGTCCTGATGTTAAAAATCCTCCTGATACAGTGATGTAGGCAGAGAAACCACGAAACTGCTAGTGGGTTCACCCTCTGACGGCACAGCGCGAAAAGGATCATGGGATATATTCAGATCCTCTAGAACGGTAGATTAATCACATGTAAATGCAATGTAAGCATTTTCTTTGTGCTCACTGGGATTTCAGCAGAATTCAGCAATTGATGCCAAGGAAACGAGACATGCAATGTTTTTTTTAATGCCATCCGAATGCCCAGCCGAACAAATGCCAAACATCAAATTCTATGTGGACGGTCAGATTTGCTCCAATGTGCAAAAACACTGGGCACTCAATCTGCATTCACCTGACACCACGAATGTCAGAAAAATTTAGACACTTATGTGGACAAGGTCTAATGCGTCTGATTTCTCTCCATTTAAATGTGTCCTCCAGTGTGTGTTGCTTCGGTGCAGTCAGTTACCCGAGTGAATTTGCCGTATTCTGTCCAGTGTTTATTTTTGAAGTGTCATATCAAATTATGTTATCAAGCTCGGATATTACCGCCTTGTGAAATTCATATTAAAAAAATTACATGTGGCCACTGGACTGCTTTCATTTTCCATTGTGGAAAATGAATGAGTGTTTAGACCTTCAGTTATCAATCGTTTCACTTTCTATTTCTTTTCTCCCACTTTCAATTTCTCAACTCAGTGCCTTGTAGTCCTGTGAGTCTGCTGTCCAGCATGAACTGTTCATCCAGCTCTGCACACGTGCAGTGGAGCAACGGCAGTGGGGCCGATTTCTACAAAGTTCTTGCCATTGGCACCAGTGGTGACGTAAAAGGATGTAACACCACACATTCCTCTTGTGACGTCTCCAACCTGCTGTGTGGTGGAGTGTACAACATCAGCGTGACTGCTGTTACCAGCCAGTGCATGGTGGCAAGTAGTGCAGTCACACAGCTTCATACAGGTTGGTATCTGTGCTTCTCTTTAAGGTTAAATTGTATGTGTGTTAGATATGTTTTTCATTACCTTAAATAAAAAGTCATTATTTCTAACCTGAATCTAGTCAACACATGGCTGATGATTTGCTTGTGACATATGAAATATCAAGGTATCTTAGTTCCATGTGGCCATGTCTTGAGTTTACTTCTTAGCCCCGCCTTAGCCCTGCCCCTTGTTAATATCTGCACCTGTCCCTTGTTAATTCCAAGATGTTCTATGTCTTGTGTATTTAAGCCCTTGTGTCTTCTTCAGTTCTTGTCAGATCATTCTGTAGTGAAACTATAGCATTTCTGTTTGGTATCTGCATTTATATTTGTTGTCAGAAGTTCTGTGTACGTCTAGGTTTGCTTTACTTTTCTTTCCTTAAACCACTAGTTGACTGAATGCCCTGGCACTTACTTCATGCGATTAAACCTTTTACATGAGGTAAATGTAGCAAACAAGTAATGGAGGCTCACAATATGGAAACCTTCTATGGTTTTCTTGTATTGTATGACATACTATCTCTATAAAAATGAACTAAATCACTCATTGCTAAACAGCAGCAGCAATTTTCGAAACCAGAATTTTAGTTCGCCAAATGTGTCTTAGCTGAGCGACTATGTTTGGGGAAATATGTAATAATTTGCTGTAACCCCATCTTTGTTGTGTCTATCTTGTAGTACCATGTGTCCCTTCTCCCCGGGAGGCCAGTCTGGACTGCACATCTGGAGCTGTTACTATGTCCTGGCAGCCAAGCAGTGGAGCCACCTCGTATGCAGCATTTGCGCAGGGTTATGCTGGTTTTGCTTCATCATGCAACAGCAACAGCACGACATGTGTGTTCACCAACTTGCTGTGTGGCCTAACTTACAGCTTTACTGTATCTGCTTCTAACAATGTGTGTAGCAGTGCATACAGCCACAGCATCGAACTGAACACAGGTAACTCTCAAACATCCAACACCATGCTTACTTGAGTTATGGAATACAAACATTTGTCAAAGATCATGCTCAGAATTTTCTCCACGTAAGTGATGGCACGCAGGGAACCAGCTGAAGGTGGTTTTCCCCTTGTTGGTCCCTGAGGTCATGTTGTCATCTGCTGGAGGAGGGTGGTGGATCATCTCTCTCAGGGGTAATCAATGCTGAGGAGTTCCACCTGGGCGGCAGCTTTCATTAGTTCTCTCTGTTGGTCTTGAAGGTTTCTTCTCTTCACTGAGGCCTTATTTACACTGCAGGTCTTGATGCTCAGTTCCGATTTGTGGCCTATATCCGATTTTTTTGACATTCTGTTTACACGTGTTTTAAATTGTGACCCATATCCGATTTGCCTGTTTACAGTTGCTATAGCAAAGGGGCGTTGT
>JBBIGC010086881.1:0-10230 GCA_037576955.1 Lepidarchus adonis
CATGTTACACATGTGTTAGTATCTCTGATACCCATCTGGAACATCTTTTGTCCAGTGTAGTGTGTTCTGTGTAAAATATAATGTGTGTAAACTCTATAATGAGTTATAATGAATTACCGATAACCGTGGACCTTCCTGGGCAATGGGCTACCAATCCTGATTGGGGCACAAGCCGCTGAGATACTGGAACATGGCTGCCGTTGGTGAAGGAAGAAGAGGTTTCCAATGTTTGGAGATGGGAAGTCAGATCTTTGGAAAATTTAGATAAGTCTTTGGTTATAATATCCATAAACAGATCAAAGAGCACTTTATTTTCATTATTCTAATGTTTGAGCTACGGAACACTGGGTACCTGTGTAGCTGGCTGTGTTTAAGCCCACATGTCCAGAATTGGGCAGTAAGTCATTAGCTCCAGAGCCATGTGAATGCTCCTCTAAACCACCAGACACATTAGAAGCTGTTTGTCTTGCACAGCTATCTACACACAGATAAACACATAAACCAAGTTCAGTACTGTACACTCATACTTTTCTCCCTTTTACTACATACTGGAGCTATGGAACAAGTACAGTTTGGAAAGCGGACCATGACCGATCCTCTTCTAATCCAATGTCCTGCAAATTTCCATCTCTACTTTCTGTTGTCTACAGCATATAGTCAAAGAGTTTTTACTGTTTGTAACATTAGACATATTCAGATTGAGTTTTGTGGGCTACAATGTTGGCATTTAAACCATTTTTAATGTTGGGTGTTTGGATTCTGGATTCTCGACTCTCTGGACTCAGTTTACCTATTCCTTTCCAGCAGATGGGTGGGCCTTTTACTAGCACACCCTGGGCATTACGGAGTAGTCTATATTTTAAGTGCTTCTGCTTCTTGGGCTGTGTGGTCAACTTTAGGTTGATGTGGTTGGAAAACTCAGTGAAGTAGCGGAAGCCCTTTTCACCACATCCTATGCAGTTCCCTGAGAAGCCTGAAAAGCAGAAAGCAGAGCTGTAAGGCCAAAGAAGAATGATATTTCTACATTCTACATATTTTCTACTCCTTTTTTGGTGCTTTAAAGAGTGCACAGTGGGATTTGAAATTTGTGAACCTTTCTATTACCTTAAACAAAGGAACTGAGGAAGGGGCCAGGGGGCATCCTGACTAAATCCCCAAACCACCTCAATTGGCTTTACTCCACACGGAGGAGCAGCGGTTCTACTCGGAGTCTCTCCCGGAAAACATAACTCCTCACCCTGTCTGTAAGGGAGAGTCCAGACACCCTGCAGATAAAACTAATTTCGGCCGCTTGTATCTGTGATCTTATTCTTTCGTTCACTACCCACAACTCGTGGCCATAGGTAAGAGGAGGAACATAGATTTACTGGTAAATCAATAGGGTTTTCTCTTCACCACGATGGACGCTGCAGCACTCGCATTACTGCAGATGCCGCACTGTTCCATTTGTCAACCTTGCGCTCCATTCTTCCCTAACTCCTCCTTATGAGGCAGCACTATACTCCCAACCTCTCTTGTGGGCCCACCACCTGCAGGAGAGGCCATTGGGCTTGGGTGCTATGTGTTATAGGTGGTGGCCAAAGGCGGGAGCCCTGGCATGAAACACATTAAACAAATGTGACAAACCTCATACATGAGCATTTATTTAAAAAAAACTGTAGGACTATGAAGGGTCAGGTTTTCTCAATAAATGGAATGACCATCAGATGTGAGCTGCACCCTGTTTTATAAGTTTTTGAAAGTCCTAAGCTTAATCCAATAAGAATAATTTCCTATGAGAAACCCACCAACATCTCAGAGCTGGAGCTGTGGGTTAATTGTCTCATTTATTTTACTAGTTTCTCTTTATCTAGTTTTATGATGTGTAAAAAATATGATGCTGTTTCAGGTCATATTCATATATATAAAATTCTTAAAGGATTTGTAAATTTTCAAGCACCACTGTAGAAAAAAATGACTTTGCTGTGTCAGAGAAGCAGAGTTTCCATAGTCACAGTGAGTGAAGCTGATGTGGAGACCATAGAAACCGTAATAGAAGAGCTAAAAATTGATCAGTACTGTCACCAGGCTAGGGTGCCCTGACCCAGATACAATGAAGGTAAACAAGTATTCAGACATTTTTGCTTTTATTTAATGTACTTCCAATTAATGTCTTTTGATTGAGTGTTTTTATTATTATATAAATAATTTTAAAAATAATAATTTAATGTCAAAAAGAGGACATATTAACAAATGAACAAATGACATGCTTTTCTGATACATATGTATAAATATGGTTCTATTCAAGATCTTTATAAAAAACAAAATAGCACATATACTTTTGATTGTACAATTACCTCTCATTTGCTGTATTTAAATATTAATAAAATTCTAAATTAAAGTGGCATTTGCAAAGCTCAGGTACCCTTACTTTTTGTAGGGTCTCAGAGCCTATTTTACCCTTTAATGATTCGTGATTTCCAATCATTGTGAACACACCACTGCACCACAACGAAATCTGTCCTCTGCATTTAACCCATTACACGTGGAGCAGTGGGCAGCTATAAATAGCAGGGAGCAGCAAAGTGGGGACGGTATGGGTTCCTCAGTGGTGCCCAGGCTGGGACTTGAACCTGTGACCACTAGGCCACCACTGCCCCATCTATGCATTCATCTAAATAAGATGACACAAATTATGTATCCCTTGCTTACACTCAATAGCTATGGGCTCATTTTAGCCAATGATGCACAACTCAAATTCTATAAAGTTAGAACACAGTGTAAAATGTGAAAACAGAATGAACATTATTTTGGAATTGTTCCACAGTTTGTAGATGCAGTTTAGTGTAGATTGCTGAAACTCGGCTCAACTTCTCCGCCCCTAAGATGCTCTTTATTCCCAATCATGTTACTGACCTGTCGCCAATTAATGTGATTAGTTTAGTTTTAGTATCAATCACTTTCCCAGCCCTTTGTTGTCAAATACCAACATTTGTAAGGATTTTGCTTAGAATATTATCATGATTTATTTGTTCAATGGGATTTCCTACTCTGACTGTAGCCAACTTATGCAGCATGATAATGTACCTAAACTGAATGCTGCAATTTAAAATAATGAGCTATAACCCAAGCTGGAAAAACCCCTGCCTGTTAATATCTTACCTAAAAGTGCATTATGTCCACTTTCATCTGGGAGAAAGCGCCGGTCCACTGCACACACAAGTATGTGCTCAGGGATGGTGGGTGACTTGGCCCCAACCAGCAGAAATCCCACCGGCACATCTAGACATTCAGCTGCTATGGATGATAAACGCAGATCTTTCCCTGCCTGACAAAATCCTAAGCCAAAACACAGAAATTAAATCAAATCAAAATTAAACAAAAAAGTTAGCTTATTCATATGATAATTCATGTACAAAATTATACAATTTGGTTTGTACATTCTCCTGAAACTTTATTTAACTGACAAAAGAGCAACAGCTGATTTAATTGTTTGTTGACTGAATTGATTGTATTTTGTGAATATAAAATTGTTTAAATATTATTCAGAAAAAAACATTCAAAATGTGAGATGTGGAAAGTAAAAATAAAAAAGGATGTAGAATGAATATTCAAGGCATGAACTCAAGCAGGTACAGATATCATTACTGGGTATTAAAATGAGAGGCTCTGGCTTTATGGGTCATGATAGCAATCTACAATAAATAATACTTCAAAAATATTTGGTGTATGAAAAAGCCAGAAACCACTTCTGAATGTAACCTTTGAAATCTTAGAAGGCATTGTATGAGAAACTCGATTCTCTGAATATGAGTGTATCTCAAAAGCTCTTACTGCACCAGCATAGCTGCACAGACAGAGTGAAAGTGAAAGTGATTATTCATCATTGTGAACACACCACTGCACACAGTCACCACAATGAAATGTGTCTCTGCATTTAACCATCACACGTGCACACGTGGAGCAGTGGGTAGCTATCAACAGCGCCCGGGGAGCAGTGAAGTGGGGACGGTACCTTGCTCAAGGGTACCTCAGTGGTGCCCGGGACTGTGCCCAGGCTGGGACTTAAACATACGACCTTCGGATCTCGGGGGCAAAGTCCTAGGCCACCACTGCCCCCACTAGGCCCAGTGCAGGTTTTTGCAGTGCAGTAGTTTCTTATAGAAATGGAAGGTTTAATCATGAAGAGGAGAATGACACTGTTCAAGATCTAAAGTCTCTTATTAAGCAACAATGCACACAAAAACAAACACCCCATTTCCAAAAAACCCTATAAATATCCTCAGTTCAAATGATGAAAAAAGTGGGACAGGTAACCTGGAGTCTGTTGCAGGTATCAAATTATTAAAAGGTATAAAATGATAAATTACAAACAAATAAAAGCTCAAGAGAATTAAAAAAGACCCGTTTTAATTTTTACTGCATTTTACAAAATGCTTTTCCATAGATGTGGTTTGTATGTCTGGAACTACAGCTGCACCTGTTCGTAATTATACTCACGCAACACTGCTCTCTTTACTGTAAAAAATGAATAGTAATTTTAATAATGAATTGAATGTGTTACTATTTCTGTATTGTTATTGCTTTCCTGACATGTATAAACAAACACACTGTAAACATCTCCGCTGTTACCATCAGTAGTGCAGGAACCTTCTGGAGGAGGCTTCATCTGGTATGGAATTGGAGGGCTGTTGGATTCTGAGCCATCCTCATCATCTTCTTCTTCATTTTCCAGTTGGCCTGGTAAGAAAATATATTTTATGACCAGTATAGCTTGTGAATTCCCAGTTGATAAACTTGCCTGACCTAAGAAGACTTCACTAGTGTGTCCTTGTGTAATGTGCTGGCGAGGGCCCCGCAGAGTGTTTTAGAGAGAACACCAGATGCAGAGGCGACCAGTAAATAATAAGGGAAAAAAAGGGAAAACCGGCCAATAACAAACAAAGGACGATCACTCCCTAACCCCACTACACCAACGGGAAGTGATTCTTTATCTCGCCTAGAGCGAGTTTCGAACCCCGGCTTCCGCGCTTCCTAAGCCTGCGCCGGAATAGAGGCGGGGGAAAAACCAAAATAGAATACCCACCTCTACCGAGGGAATAGCGCCGGAATAGAGGCGGGGAAAAGAACTAACTAACTTGTCAGATAAGAGGCGAGGTGAGCGAATCATAGATTAAAGACGCAGGTAAACAATGATTGAATCTTTTGTTTCTTATAGCATTATAGTTTAGTCTGGTTTGTAGTGTGATCAGTGTGTGTGTAGAAGTAGATGTGTTATTGAGGTAACAGGTCACATTTTATTTATATTTTGCTGAAATGAACGAGATGACTCGAAAAAAGATTCATTCATTTTGCTGAACGAGACTCAAAGGTCCGAGTCGGTAAAATGATCCGAACTTTCCATCACTAAGTACTTTGTGTGATTTTTTTTGTTAATATTTTAATCCATACTAACTATGTTGGGCAAAAGAAGAAAGTAGTCGGACGAATATGTACAACATGGATTCACATGTATCACAGGACGTAATGGGAGTGAGCGTCCTATCCGCATGAATTGCAACTCTAGTCTCGAATTGTGTTGCTTTTGTCTTTAAACAAGGTGATGTTAATGCACGGCTCATTTTGTGCACCAGTGAAAAACATATTGTCTTGAATTTGAAAAAAAAAATCATAATTTTTGTTTCACTAAAGAGGGTTCGGTGAATGCGCATATGAAACTGGTGGGGTTCGGTTCCTCCAACAAGGTTAAGAACCACTGCTCTAAAATCATTTACATTTTAACCGTTAAACTCATGGTTGATTTGATGCTTTTTGTTATGACTTTATAGACTTGATATCATAATGGATAGGTCCACATTATCTTATAGCAGAGACACTATAACTCTAACTTTGTTCTTTTTTAAAGCAAATCAAAGATGCTGAAGCAGCACTTACCTCCCAGAAAAATAATAGCTCTGTAAAAATGTTGTTAGGGTGTTGTTAGGGTAAAATTCTGTTTTCTAAAATGCATAATGGCCAAAATCTGGCAAAATCTTTGACTGTGTTTAAATAATGATCACCCTAGAACTGGGGTGCTCACACTTTTTTGACTTGCGAGCTACTTTTAAATTGACCAAGTCAAAAAGATCTACCAACAATAAAAATGCTAAAAAAATCAGAGCGAGGGAGAGAGAGAGAGATTTATACTTTATATTTAAAATATATATTGTTTACCTTGCATAGCAGGTTGAACATGTTTGGCTCAATGCAGTGATGTACATTTAAGACCATCAACAGCCAGAGCTGTAAAGTCCGAAAATAATCCTCTCTCTTTTCGGTGGGTAGTTAGTGTTGTACTTTTTAATGAACAGTTTGGTTTTGGTTTCTTACTTGGTCCACCCCACTTGTTTTTACACCCTTTCTTTAGAAGTTTTTACGCTGTGTTGTCTCACGTGCGCGGTAGTTTATTTTGAATGGCAGGGTTCCGCGATCGACTACCGATGTCTTCACGATCGACCGGTAGCTCGCGATCGACGAATTGAGCACCCCTGCCCTAGAATGACTACAGTAAGATGTGAATGTCCAGCCTTAATCACATAACATCACTCATTGGAAACACAGACCATTCGCAATCATGTTTTGTAGAATTGAGTAATAATATAAAGTTAGAGAAATGTGTATCCCTTATAGCTTGTGTTTTATCCGAAATTATCATCACCCCTAGAATTGTTCCAGAAAATGCACAATTTCTCCCAGAAGACTATTGCAATTACAAATGTTTTGGTTTACAAATGTTTATTACCTTTATGTGAATTGGATCAACACAAAAAAAGCAGAAAAAAATGCCAAATTATTAATGACATAATTTCATTAAAAACTCAGAAATTCAAGGCACCCTTCAAATCTGAGAAACCTTGCGCAGTTTGCAAAATAAGAGTGGTCGAAAATTCCAGTTGAGAGGTGTAACAAACAGTAAGGAATTGGTTTCAGTTATTTTTTCCAAAGGATGTGCAACCAAATATTAAGTTGAGGATGCCAATAATTTTGTCTGAACCAGTTTTTTCTTTTGTGAAATTATGACAAATTTGGCTTTTTATATCTGCTTGTTGTGCTTGTCCAATGCACATAAATGAAATAAACAGGTGTAAACCAAAACATTTATAATTGCAATAGTCTTCTGGGAGAAAAATTCCAGGGGTGCCGATAATTTCGGCCAATACTGTAATTACCATATAACTGAATATATGGCTTAGTATGCTAAGCTAGGTCTGGTTCAATCAATCAACTGGATAAATCAGCAAAATTTGGCCTCAGATTCATGTTCAAGTTCTCAAGCATTCTTTGCCAGAACAAAAGTCAGTTGTCCTCTTTCCGTGTGGCGTTCATTGTATGCATGTGTAGGTAACTGCAGGGCGATGTGGCCTGTGTGAATGAGCTGATGATAATGCTGATAAAAGAGATTTCCCCTGGGAGTTACAGAGTGATTCCTACCATCTTGAGATGGGGGTCTTTGTTCTGCTTCCAGATAAAGCTGAGAGAACACAGGTCTAGGCACCACAGTATTAGAGCGAAGGGACGCCTCAATGGAGTTGTGCAGGACCTCTTCAAAACGTGTGGTGCGCAGCTGTCCTGCGTAAGAGTTCCCCATCTCCTTAAAAAAAGGAGGAAAAGTTAGTTGGAATTAAAAAGGAAAAAAAAAGAATAATGATAAAACTAAATCTAAACATTTTAAATGAAGTGTTTTTAAAGGACAGAGGACAGAAATACAGTATTATGATAAACATAAAATTATTTAGTTGGAAATTACAGTATGCCCCAGCAGATCATCAGTCCCACAATTCAAAAACCCTTTTAAAAGCGGTATAATATACAATAAATTATGTTTTTAATACAGTCATGTGAAAAAGTTAGGACACCCCATTAAATATTCAGTTCTTTATTATGTATCTATATTATATAAATGTTTACATATCGATGTCTAATCTTGTTTTAATTTAGCTCTGGGACAGATTTAATTAAAAGTTATTTAATTAGGTAAACAACAAAAAATGGTATCAAATATATACTTCAAGCTCCCTCTGATACACAGTACAATTCATGCTGGATTCTATGATGGTGAACTGGTCAGGTCCTGCTGCAAACCTTCCACCAAACCATGACACTTCCACCGCCATGCTTCACAGTTGGTATGAGGTTTTTTCTTTGAATGCTGGATTTGGTTTACGCCAAAAATGTTAATCTGTTCTGGTGTCCAAATAATTCAGTTTTAGACTCATCTGTCCAAAGAACATTATTCCAAAGGTCCTGGTCTTTGTCTACATTCTCACTGGCAAACTTCAGTCTGGCCTTTATGTTTCTCCTAGAGAGTAAAGGTTTCCTCCTTGAAGATGCATCCCATTCATTCAATTGTGCATCTCTTTCTGATTGTAGAGGCACTTTTACATCAACAGTAGCAGGAGCTGTTGTAGGTTCCACAATGACATTTTGGGTTTTTTGGAGACTTCTTTTAGCATCTTGTGGTCTGCATTCAAGGGGAACTTGCTTGAAAGGCCAGACCTAGGCATGTTGGCTGTTGTTTTGGAAGTTCTCTACCTGTAGAATATTTTCCTGGACAGTCAGGAGTACACTAAACTAAATGTCTGGGGTTTAAATAGGGGAAACCTCCTTCAAAATGAGGAACAATCTTCTAACCATCTGTACCTGATCTGCTACACCTGTATGTGACTTGAGACATTTTAATTGGGAATAAAGGTGGGCTTGTCCTAATTTATTCCTCACCAGAATAAGAATTACATCTTGCAGAAGATTTTCATCAGTTTTAATTGTTTTGTTGTTACTTGAATCTCTCAGTATTGTTAAAATTGAGATTGAATATCTATATATCAAAAATCTTACAAATACACAAAGTCTTTCTGGTGTCATTTTCCCACAGCCTTTCAGAGCAATTTAAATTAGACAATAATTCAGTAAAATCTATATCTCTATATAATTGCTTTTCCTGCCACACCTCAGAATGTAGCTAAGTTGTGTACAATCTCTTTCTGAATTTAGACTTTCACAACAACAATTGCAACAGTAACTTGCAGACCCCATAATAAAAGCCCAGATTTACTGGAGACAAACCCCAAAGCCAGCCTTCTTTTCTTAAAACCAAATGTGTGAAACAAACTTTGATTTTTATTAAATGCTTCACACGTTGTGTATTATTAAATACTAAATACAAATACAGTTGGAACGCAGTATAAAATGCAAATAAAACAAAATATAATCCATATGTTATTCACAACAAAACATAGAAAACAAATCAAACTGCAGTGGAGGCCTAATGGTTAGGACTGGGATCAGAAGGTCCCAGCCTGGGAACTGCTGAGGAACCCTCTAGCAAGGTACTGTCCCACTTCATTGCTTACATTTTACACATGTGATGAGTTAAATGCAGAGGTACATTTCCTCTGGTGCACTGTGAGTGTGATTGAGTGTGTTTACAATGACAAAGTCATTTTCACATGTTCTTTCACACATTAAAAACAGATTCTGTCATGGAAATCACTGGATGGACCCAAGAAGATTTCATTATCTGTGTATATAATGATCCTACAAACTAAAGAGGAGAAAGATCGTTAGTGCCTATGGAAAGATCTGGAAAGGCTCCATCAGTGCTGAAAGGTAGATCCAGGTTTTAGAGCAACACATGCTCCATCCAGACCTCGTCTTTTTCAGGGAAGAACTTGTATATTTCAGCAAGATGATGCTAAACCTCATACTGAATTTATTACAACAGCATGGTAGTAGAAGAGTCCGGCTGCTGAACTGACCTGAAGTCAGTCCAGACCTTTCACCTACTGAAAACATCTGGAACATCAGAAAACAAAAATCAGAACTGTTGAGCAGCTAGAATCCGATATGAGAAAAGACTGGGACACAGTTCTCACTGCAGCACCTGGTCTCCTCAGTTCCCAGCTGTTCACCGGCTGTTGTCAAAAGTAGAGCAGATGCTACATTAAGCTACTTTGAGACGTGTTGCTGCATCAGATTCAAAATGACCACATTACATTTACTCAGTTTAAACATCTGGTATATTTTCTGTTCTACTGTGAATAAATTATGAGTTCATGAGATTTTTTAAAATATCGCATTTTGTTTAGATCGACATTTTCATAAAATCCTGAACCTTGTTGAATTGGGGATGTATGTAACACACACACACACACACACACACACACACACACACAGAGAGAGAGAGAGAGAGAGAGAGAGAGAGAGAGAGAGAGA
>JBBIGC010086890.1:0-10230 GCA_037576955.1 Lepidarchus adonis
AGAGAGAGAGAGAGAGAGAGAGAGAGAGAGAGAGAGAGAGAGAGAAAAACACACAAAGAGAGGCTAATGTTGTTCAACTGGAAAATTGTAATTAATTGTCATTGTATTTGCATATACAGAGGAAGTGGGTGTGGTATAAACAAGAAAAGGATGGGGTGTAGTGGAGGTGGCTGTGGTTACTGACTAGAAGCCATATTATTTGCACAAACTAAATTTTTGAGACTGTCCGAGTATGCTGGAGGGAAATATTCAGAGGAAGCAAATCAGAGCTGTCAAATAAATCAGTTACTAATCCTTTACTTGCATATTTTATTAACATATATTAACACATTGGCTCAGCACAACCTGACACAAGCCTAATATTGTGCTTCAAAAATTTGGCCTGAAATCTAATATTTTGTCAGGGCCCATTATGCTTACATCAAAAAGCAGCTCTTATATAGTATCTTACATATATATTTGCAAAAGTCTGAAGACAGTCCCAGTGTAGACAGATGAAAAAACAACAAGCACAGGGCCATCCCTGTAAAATATTAACTGTAACTAATGATTGTAATTCTTTGGCAGCCCTATAATACAACCTAATACATAGTAGCTCATTATTATATTATAGAAGGATAGAAGGATAAAGAATCACAGAGAGAGGCAAAGAGAGAAGGAGGATTATCGTACTTCCCCAACTATAGGCCGCCCCACATGATAGGCTGCCCCATGTTATTGAATTTACCAACCTGAAGTAAAGGCATGTAACTTGACACAACCCTGGAGACCTTTAAATTGATTATTTACAATTAAATTGCTAACAATTAAATTGCTAAATTATTGAACTTACCGATATCATGCTGCAATGCAAGAACTACGCTACATAATTTAAGCTCAGGCATCAGCTGTAATATCCGATATGAACGTGTGTCCAACATTAGCAACAGAAAAGCTAAAGAAAGGTAAAAAGAAAGTTAAGCCTAATAATTTTTGCATTTCAAAGCTGCTAATTTTATACTGAAGAATTGTGGTCACAGTGGCGATGAGCCCAGCCATTCACAGCATTTGGGTTCTGATATCTGAATGCTCTATGTGTGCTATATAATTTGGGGGCACACTAATGCTTTACAAGTTCTTTTAAAAGCTTTAATAAATTGACCTGAGCATTAAACCCTGGTGTCTTTTCTCTCGACGATTATCCAAGCCGGAAAATCGTTACAAATTCAAAGTTGGAGATTTACCCTGAGTGACCCTGCCAAAGTCGAGTAAGCCGGTTCCACTCACTTCCCGTGGCTGTGCATGCGCACATCTGGATGGCGCTTTCCACCAGCTTTTGTCTGCTGTTTTGATTTTTTCAGTGTCGAGCTCTTTAAGAAGAGGTTAGGTCACCAAATTAATTTTCAAAGGTTTTATTGGACAGAGAAAAATTACAGTTACGAGTTAAAAGTTTTGTGGAAAGTAAAATTCTCCTGTTGGTGGGATCTCAAAGTGTGCCACAAAGTCTGGATGTCTCAGCAGTTTGGAGAGTCAATCAGGGGATATGACACATGTTTTGTGACATGAATAAATGAGATGGTGTTCTGTCTGTCCTTGAAGCTGGCAA
This sequence comes from Lepidarchus adonis, assembly GCA_037576955.1. Taxonomy (NCBI): domain Eukaryota; kingdom Metazoa; phylum Chordata; class Actinopteri; order Characiformes; family Lepidarchidae; genus Lepidarchus; species Lepidarchus adonis. Next base: position 1,586 of record JBBIGC010086890.1, read on the forward strand.
CAAAGTGTTTGGTTTCTGATAACGAAGCTTTACTTTTGGAGATTGAAAGATACAGCTTAAAGTGATTTAGAGTAATAATGTGTCAGAGGGCCTTACATGTTTTGTGACCCAAGATTTACCAGTTCTGTGACCCTAGAAACACCAGATTGAAAGTTTATTCTCTCAGTGTTTGTCTTTGTCATCTACTGGATTACCTTTTCTCTGTTTGGACTATATGGACATATCTTGCTGCTATTTCCTACATTTTGGACTGGATTACACTATTCTGTGCTAGTTTGTTTTGTTCTGTCTAGCCTCTTTTTGCTCAGTAGCAGTAGCTTTCTGATGCTGTTCATGTTGCCATTTAATCATGCTGCTTACAAACACTGAAGGACACTTTTCTGGATGCTATAGACACTTTCCTGTCTGAGATCTCACTCCCCTGAACTGTGTTGTGGCTGGTCTCTGCCATTGCCTGCTAGCTCTGCTCGCTAGCTCTGCCCATTAGCCTCTGCCTGCTAGCTCTGCCCGCTAGCCTCTGCTTGCTAGCTCTGCATTTCCCCGGCTCTGTACAGGTACGTGCTCTCCCCTGCTCCCCCCTGCTCTTCCTATCGACATTGCAGGTGGGTGAGTCTCCTCAATCTCTCTCCTACTCTGTCAGCAGTTTTCTTCTGTTTGCTTACGCCTCCACTAATGTACGAGTTGGTACTTGGTTGGCAGAGTTCTGCATAATGCAGTACAGCCGCTGTGGGTCAGTAGCCAACTGACCGCTTTTATGGCTACGTTCAGCGCAAATAAGGCCCAAGTTTGGCGAGCTACAGATGGAGAAATGCATATACCGCCAAGAGGTGAGGTTGGCGGCTTAATTCTAAGAAATAAAGGCTTGACATATTTTACTCTATGTATAATTAATCTATATAATATATGAATTTCATTTTCTGAAAAGAATGTCAATAAATATTTTTAATAAATATATATAATGTGTTATGATTTCTGATCATTACTTACCTGATCAGCCACTGCTGCTTGGTTCAGTGTCAGTAACACTTTTAAAATATTGACTCTCAGCCTTGCCCACTGAGCAGAACAGCTTTCAATAGCCACAGGATACATCAACACCTCATCAGAGCAGTGTGAGACAGTGTGACTATATATAAGCGTGAGAGAGATACCAAGACAGATAGCTGAAGAGGCAGAGTGAGGGAGAAAGAGTGAATGAAAGAGATGAATAATCCTGCATCCTCACTTCCCCTTTATAGACTCGCGCCTTTCCTGCAGCATGACATGTGTTTATGAGTTCAGTGGAAATCAGCAGAACTAAACTATTCATACACACTTGAAAGACTCCAAAATAACCTTTGCGTAAACAACATTGACATCAGCACCACAACACTGCGCTTCTGCATCTGTTTCAGCAAATCTAAAAGTCTAAATTTTATGCTCCTTGCCATTTCGGCAGCCCATCTGTTGATGCACGTTTTGTTTTAGTCTTGTCCTTTTTCAGTGGTCACTTTCTGACCACAAAACCACTCTTGGGTGGAACTGTTTGGATGGTAATCTCCACTGTACCTAGTGCACACATGCCAGCGACATGGCACTACCTTGTCAGTGTTACTGCTGTACTAATGGTCAACTGCCCAAACAGAAATGAGGGAGACTGATAAAAGCAACAGATGGGCTATAGACTGTGTAATTGTAGACTTTTATAGTGGATCTATAAGGAGCTCAGATAAATGGCTCAGTGAGAGAAAGTACAAGGTAGGGGTTTCTAAGTGAACAACAATTAGAAGGGCAAAGTTGGTGTCTAATAATGTGGACAGTGTGTGGTAGTGCAAAATATATTAAAAGATTACCTAATGTTGATAAAAGCCTGGTTCCAGCTCAGCGGCAGAAAAATGTCAAAGTTTTATCGGTATAAATGTCCTCTCTGAAAATAGTCCAGAGCTCAGTGACACTGAAAAAGTGGTGAATACTCTGCACTTAGAGACAATAACAGAGATTCAGTGCCAAACACTCTCTGGAGCTTTAGAAACAGGAATGGAAACTGGCAGAGAAACCAGTATCAGTGCATCAGTGTGTGCGGAGGGGTCTGTTTGGTGTTAACATCTGGCAGGTATGACTAATACAGCTCAGGGAAGAAGTGGAAAGTAGCACAGATCACACTCACACTCACTCTCACACACACATACACAGTTGTCAGCCTTTCTGTACTTTCTCACACACTTTCACAAACTTTCTTCTTCTTTCTTTCTTACTTTCTTTCTTTCTGCATTTTTATTCTCTCTTTCAACTGATGTTAAAATTTTAAGTACATCAAAAGCCCTTCTTAATTATCTTCTAACTACTACCTATAGTTTTATGATGAATGTGTGTTCAAATTTGTTCAAGGTTCAGCTTGTTTTAGGGAAAAACAGACATTGTGTTCTCTGTGCAAAAATAGACAAAAAGGAATGTGGTGTCTTGTGACAGGTGCAAAACAATCAACAGTCATGGTATGGAGGTACATCTGTGCTCATGACGTGGGTGAATAATAATAGGTGTGAACATAACACTGACATAGTGGCAAACATTAGAGTTTTAGAGAGACACATGCTGCTACCAGAGCAACATCTTTTCCTGGGTCGGCCAATGTACAGTTAAACCCGGTTAGCTCGCCCCTCGTTGTCTCGCCAACTTCGCCTCTCGCCATGTCGCCTGAAGGACAGATTTCATTCCATACTATTTACCTTGTTAAGCCACCAACCTCGCCCTCGCCACAACATGCAAAGTGTCAGGTGTATGTATTTCTCTCTCTATAGCTCCATAGCCAAACTTGGGTCTATGTTAGAGCTGTAACCTAGAATGAAGTCAGATGTGCTAATTCTATAGGTCGGCTGCTGCAGATGCTGCTGTTGGTAGGTGGGCGACACTAACGTACGATGGACAAATCACTGATCCAGCCTCGGTCTGGTTGGTGTCTGGACCATCAATCAACACAGGAAACCCAGCTGCTTGGTTGGTTCGCCTGTCCACGTTCAGTCTCCGCTAGTATGACCAGTCACATGTTACATTTTCATTTCGGTCTGATGACTATTACAGTATTGGTGGTAGCTTTGATTCTGAGTTTGCGTACACGCTTGTGAATTAGACCGTCAATGTCTAGTAAACGATACTCTCACTGGCAAGTAAGAAAAGGAAATTTGCATCTATCATTGCAAAAAAACTGACAAAGACGCAAATGATATCGATGACATTACACTGCTCAGTTTCATTCATTAGGAATAGAACATTAATATATATTTCTTACATCGTACATTTTTTTCTTTGAGCTTTATTATAATTTTTAAAGCTGTCATTTTATTTTCAAAATATGTCAAAGAAACAGCTTGTCAAATAAATGGGTAACATAGATACATCACTAATCCATTTTAATAGCTCGACACCCCACCTCTCGCCAAATTTAGGGCCCAGACCAATAGACATAAGCTAACGGGGTTTTAACATGTGCAGCCTCTCATTCTGCACATGTTACCACAAGGTGTATGGGCATTACTGGCCTGCTAGAAATCCAGATCTGTCAATGTGTGTAGATGAATCATGAAGAGGAGAATCACACAGCAGTTGCCAAAGGGTTGAGTAACTAAAATTTTGTTTCAAGCCAGAATGAACATAAATCCCACTTGAATAACTGCACTAAAACAACTGCAACAAAGTCTCTTAAATTGTAAAGAATAATTAAAGGGAAAGTGTTAAAACACTCACAAATTCTTATCTATATTTACTAAATGCATTTGTGTAGAAACACTAAAAATGTTTCTATATACTTTAATCAATTAAACAAAGGTTCATACTTATTAGCAAACACATATTCTTGTTTTAATTTTTTTTTTGCAAAATGATTAAGTTTTTCTGGCCAGGGTTTATGTAAAGGCAGCTTTGCCGTGCTTTATTAAACATATTTTGTTTGTTGCTCTGACTTTAGTTATGATGTCTCCAACAAATATGGGCTCCCCCCGATAAAATCAAATTTTGTCTGTGGTACTCAGGCATCCTGAACTGAGGTATTACATCAGGTACTGAGGTATTACATTAAATTTATCTGGTCTGACCTCATTTTTTGAAGCAGGGTATCTGTCTAAGTAAAGAAACTGAAGTTGGCTTTTTATTTGCACTTTATCAGTCAACCTTAAAATTCTGTAGCAGCAACAGTATTTTTTACCTTTGGGCCAGAAAAGTGTATTTTTTGTAAAAAAAAAATTTTTCATTTATGATCCACCATATGGCTAGAAGATTTCATTTTTCAGTAAGCAAGGAATTGCCTAAGTAAAGCTTATGTACTGCTGTGATAGAAGGGCTCCAAAAGACAGAGCTTGTATTCATTCTCTGTAGCACAAATAGTTAGGCCCATGGACAGTAGCTTGATTTGAGTTTTGATTTGAGCAAATTTAATGAAAGAATGATGTCTTCCCATTCAAAGACATTCAACTGCTGTAGAAGTAACTAATGAAGCATGTCTCAGGACACTGATCTCATTGATCTCATGGTTTGATCTACTCTTTAAACCATGGTCAGGAGTCTCTAGCTTTAAACTTTTTTTTCTGCCACTATGAATTAAACAACTGAAGTGAAAGTAGATTTTCTCCTTGGTGCAGCTCCGTGTTTCACTGTCGGTCAGACTGTAACATTCTTTATGGACTTTTGAAAAGTAATTGTGTATAAATTTTACTTTTTTGTTGTAGGACCTTATATCTCTAATACTTTAGAGGTCCCATTTATCAACCTGCCAGTATTTGCTATTCATTCAAATTGATTAGACAAATAGGGAATTATGGATGTAACACCAGGCCACAAAATGTTGGTCAAGGTCACTTACTTAAATTGTTTTTTTCTGCCACCATGAATTAAACAACTGCAATGTTTTTAATTAAAATGTTTTTCTTATGTTTTAGTTGGGTGTCAGGGTTTACAGACAGAATTAAATGCAAGGGTTTGTAATGTAACAGGATTTACTTGATTTAACAAGAAATAAAAATGTGGAAAACATAAATGAAGTAGACAGGTATAAATTCAGGACAGCAGACATATAACATGAGGTGACTCAAACACAGGGAATATACAGTATACTCAAACACACACGGGCTGGGGAAGAGACAAGAAAAGGGACAGGTGTGAATATTAACAATGGGTGTGGCTAAAGAAGACCTAAACAAACAGAAGGGGACAGGGGGAAGTCAAGATGGAAAACAAGACCAGAGCATTGTTACATTGGGTTTTTATTTGTAATGTTGTATAGAAATCATATGGTCATTGGCTGCCATGCATTGGTCACTGGTCTCAAAACAAATTTCTTCGCTTAAAATATTTTTTCTAAAAAAAAGAAGATCTGTTATTAATACCTTTCTTTCCTAAATGATTAGGGAACATAGACAAAGCTTTTGAATACATGAAGGATTAGACATTTACCAAGTTTTTAGTAAATTAATTTTATAATTTTTATAATTTTATAATTTATATAATTTATAATTAATGTTGACCACTATGGATAGAACTCAAAAGTATGGCCAATACTTATGGTCATAAGTTACTCATTTAAAACCTTATTTTTCTGCCACCAAAAATGACCATTAATGAAACATCAACCTTCATAATGCTTGTAAAGTGCTTTTTTTTTGTCATTTATTTTAGACTTTTAGTGCTCCAAAGTGTTTGGCTTTTTAAATGGTGGTTGAAAGTATTGGTATCTTTGATGCTAATGTTTGTTCAAGCAAATGTATGTGGATATCAACATGATAGTGTTGTTCTTGTGTATATATAATCAAAATGCATTTAAAGATTTGCAAAAGAGTTTGAAATAATTTTTCTTTGAAGAAAAAACTTTTTTAAATCTAAATGACTAATTGCTTTTCATTTGACATTTATTTATTTAGCTGTGTATCAGATAAAGATACTATTTTACAGTGTGAGGTTTTTTATCTGGTGCATGAGCTGTATTGTATGTGTTCTGCATTGTAGTCTAATTTTGCCTTTTAACCAAGTGTATTTGATTAGACATGAGCACATATATGGGTATGATGCTAGGCCAGAATACTAAACAAATAATTGTCAGGGTCATGAGTCATACCACCATAGATTAAACAGTCATAAAAATTAGGGCTGAAGCCATCTGTGATATGAAGGTGTTCAATGAGTTTTTGATTGTTTCCTTTGTCTGAAGGACTGTAATGGATTTCAAATAAATAAAATAATTCCTAGCTTTCCAGTTTTGTTGTATAAGTTGTATGATTTGTCTGCTGTATTTAAAGTTATATTTACTATTTTACTACTTTATTATGTTATTCCCCTGTTAGATTTATTGTGAGACAATGTTTTAAGTGTTACTGTTTCTCTATTGTGTTCTCAACAGGGGTTAAATATTAAGCAACACCAAGGTTTTTGTTTAAATACAGTTTTTTATAGCAGCAAAACATGTTAATGATAGGTCTCCAGAAGACAGGGCTCAAATTATCCCATTTAGTGGAAAATACTGGTTTGGATTTTTGGCTTTGTATTGCTGAAGTCATTTGCAGATAGTAGTCTCTGACAAAGATACACCTACCTCCTGAAGACAGGAGTCTGTGGATTTTTCTGTCATTAACATTAGAGGTGTTTCTTGGCCTACCAGTCCCTTTGCAATTACAAAGCTTACCAGTGCATTCTTTCTTCTTAATGAAATTCCAGACAGCTGATTTAGGGAATTCTAAGATTTGACCAATGTCTCTAATGGTTAATTCTTGTTTTTCAGCCTCATAATTGCTTCTTTGGCTTTTATTGGCACAACTTTGTTCCTCATGTTGAGCAATGGGAACTATAGACTCCAAAAGGTGTAAGCAAGCCACTTGGTACCCTATCTCTGTACAAATTAAGCAATTAAACAAACCTGAGTAATTCCAAACATATGTTAAGCCAATTACACCAAACATTATGGTGACCTGAAATGAGGGGTGCTATAAAAAGTGTTGTAATTTTTACATGGTGAAAATAACTTTAAATTAAAGTCTGGAATATGCATTTTAATCATGCCTAAAATTATTAAAATATTTACACTGGGGAGCAGAGAATCAAAGAAAAATGTCTCTTTGTCTCAAACATTATGGAGGGCACTGTAAATGAAAAGAGGATATGAGATTTGTTTTGGGGGCTGTCATTTTTTAAATTATGCTGAATGATTACTAATAAAATTTTTGAAAGTCAATTCAAGTAAAATGCATTTATATAGGACCTTTTATAACTGACGTTGTCACAAAACAGCTTTACAAAATCTGAGGATCCAAGCCCTGCAAAATGTGACAGAATTTCTTAAACAGTAGGAAGAAACCATGGGGAGGGGATCCCATCCTTCTGTGGTCATAATTAATTAATTAAACATAATAGTAATAATTATATTAAATTTCAGTTTCTTATGTACAAGCAGGACTCACTGAGTTATGATCAGTTAGGTGGAGAATGGTTCTGTCCATATGGGCTCTCTAGGAGTTAGTTGGTTCAACCAGAAATAGAATCAGTATTGGTTTGTATCAACATGGTCCAAGCAGCAGAATGAGACAGGATCACTGGTATCGCAATAGAGTAGCTCAGCATACAGCGAGAGAGAGAGAGCAAGATAGAGAGAGAGAGAAAGAGAGTGAGAGAAGGAGAAAGAGAGTACAAGAGAAAGAGAGAGAGAAAAAGACCAAGAGAAAAAGAGAGCAAGATAGATAGATAGAGAGAGAGAGAGAGAGAGAGAGAGAGAAAGAAAGAATGAGAAACAGAGTACAAGAGAAAGAGAAAAAAGAGAAAGAGAGAGAGAGAGTGAGATAGAGAGAAAGAGAAAGAGAGTACAAGAGAAAGAGAGAGGGGTCTGTTGCTGCTGTATACCCTCGTTCGGCCCCTGCTCTTCCACAACCACAGTCCAAACCTAAAGCAGCGCTGACCTCAGGGCCTGGACCAGGACAGTGGTGCAGAAGTGTGGACCGGGTGAATAAACGTCTGCCTCATGTTTCTGAACAGCTTTACCCGACTCTGGACAACACACTTAACCCCTCCTCCGCCCTTCTGTTTCCCACCCTTCTCCTCTCCCACCGGTCAGCGTGCGATTTACGCCGGCGCTCCTGAATATCGCTGGACGCGTGGAGCTGAAAGAGGAGGACAAAGCCGGCCACGCGCTCCGCTCGGTTAAACAGGACTGCAGCTGCGGAGCGGCATCACAGTGTGGGCCTGTGTGTGAGTGTGTGTGTGTGTGTGAGTGTGTGTGTCCTGGACGTGAAGGGAATGTGTAAAGAGGCCTCTGTGCTGTTGGACATTAGTGACCACGCTGCAGCGGCGCTGAAGGAAACACATCCTCGCTCTGGCCGCGCAGCTCCAAGTGCTTCATCTTCCTTTCTGTCAGACTGACTCATCGCTTTACTCACACACTCACTCCAACATGGGAAAATATGCCGCCCTGGCACGACTGCCCACCCGCCCGCCTAAGAGTGAAACGCTGAAAACAAGGCGGCTGGTGGAGGACAAAGACTAAATACACAAAAAACGAGAAAAAAAGTGTGGAGCTGCTAGAATATATATATAATATATATATATATACATTGTTTCACTCATCGTGTGTGTGTGTGTGTGTGTGTGTGTGTGTGTGTGTGTGTGTGTGTGTGTGTGTGTGTGTGTGTGTGTGTGTG
>JBBIGC010086900.1:0-10229 GCA_037576955.1 Lepidarchus adonis
TTTTTATTAAATTCAGATATTTTATTCAAAAGATGCTAACATTTGAAAATTTATTAAACTGTTGCAGCTTCTGTAGAAGTGTTTAGAAACCACCACTCATGTTATTACTTCCACCACATATTGCCAATCTCTGAGTAGGACAAAGACTTCTCTGAAATTGTCTGTTTCATTGTAATGTAACTGTTTAGGTACTTTGGCCTGGACATGTTTCATGTTATCTGCTAAACGTGCCTGACAGACCACATTGTGGTGTACTGAAGCAAAGCTGTAGATTTCCTTCCTCTGTAGCGCAAAAAGGAACAAAAAAACCCACACCAGATGTTCAAGGGACACAAGAGTAGGCGGAAACCAATCAAACGCTTTATAGAGTTTACCACCAACACATGAATGCTGAATACATAAACAAATAGGCCCTGTATTCATTAATTTAATCTGTAATCAGTATATCTGTCCATAGTCATGTTACATGCTCATTTTAATGGTTGTCCTTCTTTTTCTTGCATAGTTGCATTCATTGCTGGTTGGACCATAGCATTTTTACTGCTCGGCCTGCCTTTGCTGTTTCTCACAGCCAGCCTCTTCTACATGGGATTTCTCTGCAAGCCAAAGATCAGGCTCCCCAAAACAGTGGTAAAGCCTCAAACTCACCCATCTCTCATCTGCTCTGTTTCAAAGAGCCCACTACATCCAATGACAGAATTCACAATAAGATTTCACTAGAACATTAGATTATTAGGCTGCATTCAAGCCAGATCAAATCACTCATACTGGATCCAGCTCCTTCTTTGGTGGATTTGTCTTTTAGATCAATTACTGTGAAAATCTCTAATTGTGTTTAATGTAAAATTACGAAAAATCATGTTATTGCCTACAAACATCTGGCACAGTGTTGCCAATTTGATCTTAAAATAGCTAACCTTGAGATGCTCATCACACAAATTCATCACATACTGCTATAGCACCCATATATATATGGTCTTTTATTCTCCAAACATGTCTTTGCTGATTGTGGCCAAAGATTCTATTAAAACTTCCTCAGTCCACAGCACTTGTTTCGAAAATGCATCAGGTTTCTGTAGATGTTCTGTCGCATACTTCTGACATTGGATTTTATGAAGGTCTTCTTCTGCTGACTCTTCCATAAAGGTCTTGTGGAATCCAGAGTCTGCTAAATCTTCCTGGAGGTTTTTTGCAGTCAAATGTCTTTTTAATCAGTATATCAGCAGTTTTCTCTGACAGTTTTCTTGGTCTTCCAGATGTCATATTGACATCCATCTTAATTACACATCTCTTAATTACATTTCTCACAGTGGAAACTGCAAGCTGACAACACGTTGCTATCTTCTTGTAGCCTTTTCCTGCATTGTAAGCATCCATAAAGTCTTACACAGCTGCTTAGAAAACCCCCTGGTTGTTGAGTGTCCATAAGTGTGTGCGCAAGAAGAGTCAGGGTATTTGTAAAGCTTTCAATCTGGCACTAGCTGACATTTACTAATGACAGCTGTTGCAATGCATCAGATCTAATGAGCTGATTAAGGTCTGAAACCTTGTAAAAACAACACAGTGCCATAATAATATTTTTATTTTTTAATTTTGTTCAATTTATGGCATAAAAAGTGTGAATCAGTGTTTTCTGAAGAACTGCATGGGGTTTAAGGCAGATTGAGAGACATTTAATTAAACATATCATAAATAAATAAATGAATTAAATAAACAGTTTAGGTGACTTAAATTAAAGAAGCAAATCCTGGAAACCAAATATGACTTGGATATTCAACTACTTCTGCGGTAAAGGATATTGGTAAATAGTGTTACCTCAAATGTATGGTTCTTTAGTAAATTTAAAATAATAGAATCTAAATTTCACAATCTGCTGTAAATTCCCAAAATAAGTTGGTTAGAAGTGCATTGCATATGGACCTTTATTAGTATGATGGTGATGTGTGAATGGAGTAGCCGCTATCTCGTTATTTCTTATCCCATGTGAGTTCTTATAAATGTTATTGTTGACCTGTGGTAAAATTACCCCACCTCCTCAAGTAGAACTGCTCCAGTGTGAACAGTACTTCAAAAAACGAGTGAGATTTTGGAAGATTTTAGTTTAATGAGTGCAGAGGACTTCTGATAAATGACTGTTATTTATTGTTATTTCATGTGTTTTACACTCAACTAATGAGATGTACTAGAAATAAAGAATCATAGCAAAAGTGAGAAAGTGAGACTTTAGCCCCACTATATAGATAGATAGACATAGAGACTTTTCCCCAAATTATACCCACAATATTTGCATGCAGTGTTTGGGGTAATGTAATAGATATGTACTTGTGTGCTGATTTTCACAAGACTGTTCTTCACTTCTTGTTTTGATCAATACAAATAGATCAAATAGTTTGGGGGGGAAGAGGGTGTGGTCTGATCAGCAACATTTACAAAGTCAAATTCCCCCTAATTAACATTCTGTACCCATAGGCAGACTAGTGGGGAGCTCTTGACATTCACTTTATATAAAATATATAATTTGATTTGCATTTCATTGAAGGGAAATAAGTTTGATCCCTAACCATTAAGAGTTCTGGCTCCCACAGCCTGGTTAGATGCAAGATTTAAACTCGTCACACACATTAAAGACACCTTACTCAACTAGTCACCTGTTTAAAAGACACCTGTCCACAGACTCAATCAATCAGACTCTGACCTCTCTACCATGGGCAAGACCAAAGAGCTGTCTAAGGATGTCAGGGACAAGACTGTAACCCTGCACAAGGCTGGAGTGAGCTACAAAATTATATGCAAGAAGAAGTTGGGTGAGAGGGAGACGACTGTTGTTGCAGTTGTTTGAAAATGGAAGAAACACAAAATGACCATCAATCAACCTCTGCCTGACGCTTCATGCAAGTTCTCATCTGGTGGGGTGAGAAAGAGAAAGGTGAGAGGTGAGCCTCAAACTACATGAGAGGAGCTTGTTAATGATCTCAAGCCAGTTGGGGCCTCAATCACCAAGAAAACCGTTGGTAACAAACAACGGTGTAATAGATTAAAATCCTGCATTGCCCGCAAAGTCCCTTCACTTAAGAAGGCGTTTGCGACTTAAAAATGAAGTTTATGCAGGAACTAGTTGGTGAGTGGAGCAGAAGAATACACTCTGTGTCATGCGGCGCTATATGAGGGAGACTGCGTTGTGCCATTCGCTCTTTTGTTTGTGTTGCTTGTTTAGAAAATTCATTATGGCTCCCAAGCGTAAGGCTTTTTTATTCTTTTCATATTTGATTCTTTTCTCATATTTTATTGTCTTAGGGAATAAAATATTAATAATAAAACATTTAAATGGCTCTTAAGAGAAGGAAGGAAGTGTATTTATTAGTTGGTCATTGTTAAAGGTCAGACCACAAATAAAACGTGCAACATCTAAAAAAAATTTCATGTGAAACAGTACGTGGGCGATGCAAATGCTTTTTTCCATGTCTGAGGTAGATTTCTTGTCACTGAGGATGTCCCTGTTGGGGATTTCCCCCTTTTATGTATCAGTGCTTTTGGGCTTCTTTGCCTGGCTGCCTTTCATTCTCTTTCACTTTGACCTAAAATAATATTTTAAGAGTTTCCTTGGTGTCTTTTCATTCTTGTTTTTAAGAGTTCGGGTAATTTTTTTTTAAAAAGGCAAATGCATTCAGTTGTTTTCCAACACCAAATGTAGCCATTCAGCTTAGAAACACTGATGCCTTTTAACATTGCCTCTTAATTCATCACATAAATTGTACAATTATTTTACTATTGCAATGAACCATGTTGTAAATAGAGGTCAGTCATGCAGTGTCAGAAACAATCAACAAATGAAATACCTGTAATGTAACATAATGCAAAGTGGAAGAAGAAGCTTTCTGACCAATATTTGTATTCTACTGATCAAACGACATTTTATCTAAAGATTATTGCCTGGCTACACCTAATGTATTCAGAAATGTCACCTTAACTCAGTCCTTCTCAAATAGTGGGGCATAGGGCAGTGATGGCATAGGGGTCGAGTGTGACCCAGGGAAACATGCTTTTCTTAGTCATACTAGGATAAAGTGTAACTGCACATCCACTACAGAAGGTGGCAGTTTTTTTTCTCATTTCAGGCATATTGATGCACTTAGGATGTACAGTAGTAGTAGTAATTTAGGAGTTGCAGTACTACTACATGCACTTTAATTGTTTTCTGTTACAGACAAAAAAAGAAGGTTAATAAAGTTATTCTTTGTTTCTTTGGTTTTTTTTTAATGTTAATAAGGATACAATGTTATGCAGAGATTTTTTTTTCTTCTAAGGGGGGCATAACAAAATATTTGGGAAGCACTGCCTTAACTACTACAGTCCTGGAATTTGTTTCTCATACTTTTTCTTACTTTCTTTTTTAAACTAATTATTTTAAATAATTGATCTAATTTTGTCATTGCAGCAGTGAGTACTTACTGGGTTGGTGAGAAGAGAGCAATGTATTTTATATTGTGTATTAAAGCTAGATCTTTAAGACACCCCTCCCCAGATTTTATTATAAAAATCGTAAGTCTAGAAACCTGTTTAATGGTCATTCTGAAGCTGTTTAGCGTGAGGAAATTTAAAGTGTGTGGGCTCATGTTTAGATATTCTGTACATGCAGAAGAGCTTTACAATATGATACTGTTGTTTAGGGGGGAAACCACCCCCCAATTTCCCCTACTACATTTGAGATCATTGGAAAAATGTTTTTATTGGTTTTTCTTTCCATTCCTATATTCTAACCCTCCTACCCTTTCTCTGACTTGCCCCCTTTTCTCAGATTGATTTTGTTCCCAGCAGTTACCTTTCACCAGAAGTAACGAATCTGTCAGTAGCTGAAGTCGAGTCCCATGGAAGGTCCAGCAAACCTAAAGAATGCCACCAACAGGAGGAGGATGAAGGGAACAGGGGCAACATGGTCTGTCCATTCATTTTATCCCTTGTCCGTTTTGAATTGTGAATATTTCTGGTCTTCTGCTGAAAACTTAGCAGTGATATTTCTCCAACAAATTGGGGGAAAATCCCTGGTTTTGTTCGCATTAAACAGCTGTCTGTTAATTATCTAGATATACATTGATCAGCCAAAACATAATGACCACCTGCCTAATATTGAGCATGTCCCCCATTATTGATGCACTGCGTGTTCTGACCCTTTTCTGCCAGAGTCAGACCCTGACCCTCCTCACTTTTGTTAGGCACTAGCTACTGCAGACCCGAAACATTGACTCCATCATCTAGTCATTACAATGAGGCCCATGTCAAAGCAACTCAACTTCAAGAACTGATTTTTACTTGCTGCCTAATAAGGCCCAACCCCCAGACATGATTGTAATTAAATAACTGGATAATACATATAAGCTTTTTCACCGGTCAGTGGTGTTAATGTTATGGCTGATCAGTGTATTTAACTAGGCTATAAACATTCATGTTTCTGTAATGATATGTTGGGTGTTAGGAAGTAGGAGCAGGTGTAGTTGTTTTCTCAAGGGTTTAATTTGCAAAATGACTTTTACCCAAAAGCTTAACACTAAGTAAATACATATGAACAATGACGTCACATAAAGTGCTACAAAGCACAAGTAGCTAAGTACATAAACGAGAGTAAGTAGCACTTACAATACTCTCACTGTAATCTGTATAGACTCACATTAGTCAATAACCAACAACTAAACCAAACAAAGGGGGGGGGGGCTTAAATACATACAGACAATCACAAAGGTGCAGGACATACAGAACAGGTGACATGGGAACAAACCCAGGGGAAATACCTATATTTCATATATTTACCTATATAGTAATTACATTTACCAGTGGTGCGGCAAGCAGGTTTTCCCTAAATAACCTTTTTGGAGCTAAAACAATTTAAACAAATATTTTTTACATTTTTAGAGCAGCAGCCAAACAAGAGAATATATGAGAAAAAATGAGAGCAGCAGTAACCCAACAGATACCAATCATTATGTGAGCACTATGTGAAAGGACAACTGTGGTTTACAAATCAAGGGCAAGATTAACACATTACCTTTGTAAAAAAGATCATTAACAGTCAGTAAAACTACTCCCTTTGATAAAATATTATATTGTTCAATTTAGATTTTAGAACAGTTGCTAAGGAAAAATGGCTGTTGAAAATTGGTTAGAACTTCTCACATGTCCACATTGAGATTGTGTTATTTGTCATTAAAGGAACATATTCAAAATGGTTTGTCCAGTGGTGACATCACAACAAAGGCTCTTTTAATACAGTTTGAGTTTGTGTGTAATATTGTTTTTTATTAATACAGTTGCATTATTTTTATTATTTTAGAATATTTAATAGAAAATATGCGCAAATAAGTTAGTTATCCATCACCATTTGTCAGTGTACGAGTAAAACCAGGGCAGAAGTTGAGATTCGTGCTGTCTCTCTCACTCATTAGAATCACAAAGAAGAAGATGACGATGATGACGACAAGGACAGTGGCTGTGCCTACATGGACCGAATTGCTAATGACCATGATTCCCAGGCCACCAACAGTGTACAAAGCTCCATCAGCACAACCGCCATCTGTGATTCAACTGAGAGCTCAGGAAAATGTAGTCTTGACTTGGCCCCTGTGCAAGAAGAGCAGCCCGTGTTCTGCGTATTGTTCTCCCAGCTTCAGCACTGTGAACAAGGTAATGAACCAGTGGCCATGGCTGATTTGAGGACAGTAACACCAAAGCCTACCAAGCTGAAAGAAGCACGAACAGAAGCGCTGAAAGGAGAAGAACGAGGTGATTCTCAGAACATCAACCTGTTGTCAGTGACACTGAAATCGCTGGAACCAGAGGAGGAAACGTTGGATGAGGTGTGCAATGCTAGCGATGTTAGAAAACCCTTCTTGCCACTTTTCCTGAAAGAACTTGAGGAAGACGGGTTATGCTTGTCAAAGCTACAAGCAGGAACTCCTCCATCGGTGGAATACAGGCAGAAAGAACTGCAAACGTACACACCCTCAACACAGAAAGACTCTGAGAGGTCGGACCAAGCAGTCAAGCATGACAGGACACGACCGGGATATATGGCTACACACATGGGCAGAATTGGTACAGAAAGTGACTGTTTATTAGAGAAGGAGAACGAGGAGGAGGAGGAGGAGGAGGAGGAGGGGTACTTGAGACGATGAACACAGCACTATTTTAATATATTTTTTATGTGTTTTGGACTTATTTGTGTCTTTGTACTTTTACATTGTGTTTTTACTCACTGGACACATCATGAGCTCCCCCCAATATCTATATGCCCATCAAAAAGGAGTATTAGACTCTAGCTATAGACTCTAGCTGCCAATTTTATTGCACTTTTGACACCAATCATTAGCGATGGCAAATTAGAAACACGTTTTGAAATGTTCCAATACTCTAGTAATATCGTATATCTTCCAATAGTAGCTCCGGCATTTATATATAAAAAAGAATTTCTGACGGAGAGACAGGCTTTTGTTGGAGACGGTTATGCGACAGTTCCCAAACATTGTGTTATTATATCACTAGCTGTTCAGAAACATTCCACTCGTTTGTTCCATATTGAAAAGCAGTGAAACCACGCCAATTGTACATTTTCTACCATTTTTAAATAACTATTAATTTTATTTCATAAATGAAAACTAAAATAATCTACGCTCCAGAATTGCAAAAAAGAGATTATCGTGCCAAACCTTTAAATATTTCCTCACCTATTCCAGTACATAAAAACTTCTCTTTCCATTCCAGCAACCTCTGTCCCTTATGAATGAATGATCTCCAAGACAGGAGAAGTCTAAAGAGGAGAAACTCTCAGTTCTCAAACCTTTGAACAGATGGTCGTTCTTAACCCAAATTCTTAAAATGAATGGTTCCACATTCTGTGCTCCCCACAAATCCCTACAAAACATAAGCCATCCCACCATCCAATACCAAACACATGCGTATTTTATTCCATCAAACACGTTTTTCATCTGCAGGTCATTGTGAACACACAAAGTCCACCGCAATGAGATGTGACCTCTTCATTTAACACAGGGGTCGGCAACCTGGGGCTCCGGAGCCGCGTGAGGCTCTTCAGCACCTTACTGTGGCTCTGTTTGGCCTTGACAAATTTTTATTTATTTATTATTAAACTTTAAATTATATAATTTAATTTTTGCTTATTTTGTTAGTTATGTTGGCGTTTGAGGTGATACTTTAACATTGTGTAATTATGTAACTTTATTAGCAGTGTAAATAAAGTGAAATGCGAAATGCGCCAACATTTAGAGTAACGCCCCATAACGCGCTCTGGTCGCTATGGTAACGGGTAAACGTTCCTTTCAGAATAAGTTTTCAGTGCTGTTGGTGTGATCTCAGGGTTTTCTGCCATGACTTTCATCCAGAACACCGGCAAAGCTGAGTCTCTAACACACTTAGATGCTATGGATTGAGATTTTTTTAATTTTTGGTACAGCCGGTGGTTGAGGACAAAATGGGGACAAAATGGCTCTTTTGATCTTTTGTTGCCGACCCCTGGTCTAAGCCATATTTAGGTAAAAGTAAAACCAGCTGGACCAATGAAACTGAACCTTGTTTCTCAATCAGCGTTTCTGTATTTCTACCTCACTCTGTTTCTCATTTCCAGCTTCTTCTTTTTGTCCTTACTCTTCAGCTGCAAAATAAATCCTGCCTCCTCTGCCATGCCACCAATCCTGATGCTATATTAAATTATGGCTACCGGTTCCCACCAGCACCATATTTGACGAATGGGGAGAATGTAGTGTAGCCAAGTGGCTTCAATGCTGCCTGGTGAATGTCTTTTTCACCCTCTCTTTCACACACATGTGCATGCATGGCTTGTCTGTGGTATTTCTTTTTTGCTGCAACCCCTGCGATGAGATTAGATCTTATCATGTGAGCGGCAGATTGCCAACTCCCCTGCCAACGCTATTTTCAGTCAGAAGCCTTCAGTCCTGGTAGTAATGGAAGTCCACTGCACTTTGCAGATGAAGAGCTCCCTGCATGGAAAAGAAATATCCAACCTTTCCACTTGGTTGACCTCATCATTTCACACAACATCTCTGAATATGTCATGTTCTATCAACAGTAGAGGTGAACAATGCATCACTCACAAGCAAACAGAGACATTTTATTACCGTCCTCTGTCAATTTTGGAATTACAGCTGATAATTTAAGCCCCTGTTCTACACACATACACACACAGAGTCAGTATTGAGGTTTCATTCTCTGTTCAGACCAGATCTTCCAGGAAGTGACCTTAGACAAGCCTCCTAATTATATTCTCCAACCATAGTAAGTGGCTACTCTAAATTGCCCATATACAGTACAGTGAGTACGGAAAGTATTCACTCCCCCTCACATTTTTCACTCTTTGTTGTATTGCAGCAATTTGCTAAAATCATTCAAGTTCATTTTTCCCTATAAATGTACACAGCACCTCATATTGACAGAAAAACACAGAATTAATGAAAATTTTTTCAGATTTATTTATTTAAGGGTCTGAATACTTAGGACCATGTGATATTTCAGTTTTTCTTTTTTAATAAATCTGCAAAAATGGCAGCAATTTTGTGTTTTTCTGTCAATATGCTGTGCTGTGTGTGTATATTAATAAAGAAAAAAATTTACTTGAATAATTTTAGCAAATTTAGCAAAGAGTGAAAAATTTAAGGGGGTTTTAATATGTTCTGTACCCACTGTATGTGAATGTGTACACTGGGATGGGTTGGCCTCCTGTCCAGGGCGAACCCCGCCTTGAGCCCATAGTCAACTGGGATTGGCCCCAGTTTCCCCATGACCCAAAAGGGATAAGCGCTTTGGTGTAATCATCATGATTTAGCTATGGCTCAAATTAAATCTGTGAGTTTTAATTGTACGCTCTCTGTGCACAAAGCTTTCACAAACTTGTCTACCTACTACCTAAAGTGGCCAAAATAGCCATCTTGTTGCTTAGCCGTCAATGCCTAAAAGCTTCCAACTAACTACAGTAGCTTGAACTCAAATGAACATTCTTCACTGCGGCCATATTTAATTTAATTTATTTATTTATTTAAACCCTAACCGTGCTATAGCTCCAGTCAAAACATATCCAGTTTTAGAATATGATGCATTGCCAAGTTGCTACATCTACAGGGAACTATAGACTGTGGCAAGGCAAGGCAAGTTTATTTATATAGCACATTATCATACACAAGGTCATTCAATGTGCTTTACAAGGTAAATGA
>JBBIGC010086910.1:0-10229 GCA_037576955.1 Lepidarchus adonis
TTTATCAGTACATTGCAGAAAATAATGAACTTTATCACAATATGCTAATTTTTTGAGAAGGACCTGTATATATATCCAGCAGCAGGGATGTGTCCAAAAATATGTTAATTAGCTTGTTTAATTTTTTTAATGGAGAAACAGTGTTCAGTAAATAGTAAAGCAACACGTCTTCACGATCGCTCTCCGACCACCCAGGTCAATCTTACAC
Organism: Lepidarchus adonis; assembly: GCA_037576955.1. Lineage (NCBI taxonomy): Eukaryota > Metazoa > Chordata > Actinopteri > Characiformes > Lepidarchidae > Lepidarchus > Lepidarchus adonis. Next base: position 209 of record JBBIGC010086910.1, read on the forward strand.
ATAATATTATACATGGTTCAACAGCTAAAGATGTCTCTATAAAATCCAATTGTTGTTATTTGCTGTGAATGAACTAGTTTTCATAAAATACTGTTCGTTTCACGAGTGGTAAGAGCACTGTTTACGTTCAGACTCAGTTTAAGAATTCGTGGGTACGGTTTGTAAAACCGAGGGAAGTTTAAGAATTCATGGGAATGGTTTATAAACTGAGGGAACGGATTACGAATCCGTCGCCACGTATTTTTTTTTGCGGCTCCGTAGAAAACACTTAATGTATAAGAGGCCCGTCAGCTTTTGGGGGGTGTCTATAGTAACAGCCCCATCTCTTCACACCCACTTTAACTGGACTTTAAACCCAGTTGATTAGTACAGTAATGGTGCAACACAATGAAAAACACTTGGAAGTGGCTGAGTGACACATGGGACCCTACAGTTTATTTTCAGTATTGTTACATGTGTCTTTTTTAAACGCTGCCCTGTGACAAATTCAGTTAACTCGTGCCAGTTTCTGTACAGCATGGATGAGCTCCGGGAAGTGTGTGTTTTGAAAATGTCCACGGTCCGTGTATTTGTGAAGGTCTGCCTTCAGTCCATCCGCTACTTCCTGCTGCTCCTCCCACGGTAGGAAAGGGTCATCTGTTGATCCAAACTGAACAATGTACTTCACATTGGCTCTGATCTTCTCCCATTCCCATGGCCGACTAAAATACCCTGAGTGGGAGATGGTCACAAGCTATTATTTTAAATTACAGCACCTTTACATTCTGGAAACAGAAATCAGACACAAATAGGCTTCATTTACGACTTCTTCAAGAAAAAGCACTCACCGCTCTCCCTCTCGTTTTCATCTCCCAGGTCTGAGGTGTAAGCGCCCACCAGGATTAAGCCGAATACCTTGTGAGTCTCCGCATATCTGGTTTCCAGAGACAGGAGATACAATCACTTACATACTCAGGAACTATTACTGATATTTGTTGTGAAAATGGTTCCAGGAAGTTTGTATGCTTTCAACAATTAGACTGTGTCTTCTCACAGGACCTCATAGCAGCAACGGCCCCAGAGCTGTGGCCAATGATCACCGTCACATCGTCACACAGCAGATCCTTCTCCATGAAGGGCAGCCATATGCTCTCCCTGGCAGTCACTATTAAAGCAATTTGAATATGATTATTATATATATATATATATATTATATTATATACACACACACACATACATACATGTGCATATATATATATATATATATATATATATATTATATATGTGTGTGTGTATATAATGTGTGTATGTACATATCATACATACATGCATATATACACATACATATGATGGAAATGGTTGATTTTTACATATAATGTGAAAAGTACATTAAAAAAAGTCACACAGCTTCTGTCCACCTACCAGGGTCTGGCATGTTTTTCAAGTGGCAGGACAAGCCTGGAATCTGTAAAGTAGAGCAACATAGCCAAGTTACACAGTAGCTCCCACTGTAGGTGCTGGATTACTTAAGTTTATGGGACTAAATCACAAGTTGTCTGCCCTTTATCAGAAGCAGGGGTGCACAACTACTGTTTCCATGAAACTCATCCAGAGTTAAATTCATTTCCAGGTTCGTCTGAAATGGAGAACTGCCCAATTTGGTGGGACACTGATGCTCCACAACCGGAATTGGAGAAATAATAAGTCATTTTAAAGACTAGGTTAAAACATAACTGTTCAGGTTCATTAAATAAATGTAGTACTACAACATTTGTAGAATTCCTGCCGAGCATTCACAAATAATTTATATTGTTAATAAGGGGAAAGGAAAATCCAACAATAGTGGATGAGGATAATTCACGATACTACAATAAAATACAAAAAATGTTTAAAGCCAGTGATAACAGCAAAAATACACTGAGATTTTGGAACATGGACAATACTACTAATAATGAGCCACTGTTCATACTACTGTTTTCACAATTAATATGCCTACAATAGAAATATAATGTTTTACTTGATTGAACCAAAGACTAGATTTAATAAGTCAAATTTAAAGCTAAAACACATTTTCTCTTGAAGGTTATCATCCTGAACATTCAATATTTCATCCTATTTGTGCTCATTCATACTAAGAGAGTATACAAACCTACGGAACTACCTACAGCATTGGACACTAGGACTGAGTTAATGAAGGTTTAGGACTAAACACAGAACCTGCTAAGGATCTCAAACACTCACAAGTGACACCCAGTCATATTAACAGTATACACCAACCTTATTAATCTGTTTATGAGCCCATCCATACCAGTTGCAATGCTCCACGTTCCCTGCACCATTACCTGGAACAATCACCACCTTATGAAGAGCCATGATCTGATCTCTGCACCGCTGTACCGGCGTTCAACAGAAACCACAGCGCCCTCTACTGGCCTGGTGGTGTCGAAAAAATAACACAAACTACTCGAATAGGTTGTGGTTCTTCAGTTTCTCGCTGAGGCATTGGGTCTTTTTAGATTAGTTCACAGACCACTTGTTTCAGCAAGTATGGATATAGCAGTGAAACCGAATTATACACGAAAGTGATTGTAATTGTGAACTTTCTGCATTTAACCCATCACGTGTGGAGCAGCATCCAGAGAACAGTGTAGCACATTTAATTTGAATACCAAGGGCAAGGCATTAAAAAGACAAACACCTGATAAATTTACATTTAATTTTTATTTTCAGATCACAAATATTAGAAATTCAAATTTTATTTGTCACATACACAGTATGATGTGTAGTGAAATGCTTTGGCGACCACCCATGACCTCAAGATACAAAACAAGGAGCAATTTTAAGGACATTAAAAAACATAATAACAATAACAACAATAGAGCAAAAATATTTAAAAACTTCTAAAGAAATATAAAGAATATAAAATCTAATATAAACAGGTGCAAATGATATAAAAGATATAAAACAGTTGCAAACGATATAATAGGTGCAAATTATATATACAGGTGCAAATTATATAAACAAGCGCAAATGAATGTGAATGAAAGTGCAGGGAGTCCAATGAGAGTCCAGGGTTTGTGCAAATATATAAATATAATATATAAAAATATAAATATATAAAAATATATAAATGGGAAACATTTTGCACAAAGACCTTTGCGTGTATGTGTGTGTATATTGTGGAAGCGGTGGGATTTTTTGAGTAAAACGAATGATCAGTAGTGTCACTGTAGTTTGGTTTAGGGATAATTGTACAGAGACAATAGAGATTGTCTACATCCACTGTGGGAGGAAACTTCCTGTGAAGCTGTATGGGAATTAAACAAGAAATTGCAGGACAGTGTGTCTTAACAATGCTTTATTATAACATATTATTAGCAGCTTATTTCAGTTTATCTATATACAGATTTACAGAAAAACTAAATCTGAATCCCTAAATAAATCTGCACTAAAGACTTGCGTTACTATAGTTACACATATCAGCACTAGCTCATTTAGCTGTGGAAAATGGAGGCTGTGTGTTCAAACCTTTAAGTCTGATTTCTAGCAGCATCACTGCGTGTTATGGAAACTGCAATGTTACATCTGAGAAGATCACTGGTCCACCCTTAGCACCACTGTGAGGTTTCTACTAAACCTGCTGCTACAACAGAGCCAGGACCTTCTTACCAAGACTGTTCTCTCTTCTACCCTCTGGCAAATGGAACAGAAGCTTCTTCTCTGATTCTGCAAGACGGTACAACAGTTTCATGCCTCAGGCAATCAGATATCAGAGCGCACATAAACGTATTAAAAGTATTATTCCCATGTACTACCTCACTTTGCATATTTGGGCAATGGTGGTTTGGTGGTTAGGACATTGCCCTCGGGATCAGAAGGTTGCAGGTCAGCCCAGGCAACAGTAACCTTAGTGATGAAGGTAATCTCCCATAAATTACATAAATTATCATATATCGCAATATTAATCTCCCAGGAAAATCTTACATCTCATTTCCTGTTTAATGCTGTACTGAACAATTTAATAACATTCAATGGATTAGTATGTTACATATCTGTCGCACCTTGATGAACTAACCTGTTTTTTCTTTTTTGCGTCTTGGATTAATATAAAAGATTAAACCAGGTCTAATAATCAAGTAACAGCTGTGACTGTACTTTTAAGATACTAAACAGAAGCGAGATGCAAATTAATGCCAATTTTTTTCCACAGACGTGCTATTAGTTCTAGACAAAGGGCAGACCCAGAGGATTCTCAGACACAGAGTTTTCTGATGTACTAGGATGCTTGGATGCTGTTGCCCCCCCACACGCCAACGCATTTACTCAGGTTTGTTGACAGTCAAGTGGTTGGCTGCCTTGTGACCCAGGATGTCTGTGCTACCTCCTGGTTCTCCCCTTTAGCTGTGCTGTTATAGAGAGTCTTGCCTGAGCTCCATAAAAAATAATCCATAAAAATTAGCATCCCTAACAATCTCTCTTTGTCTCTGTCTCTCTTTCTGTCTATTTCTCTCTGAGCGACTCTGAGGTTCCAGCGATCCTGTCTTACTCTGCTGGCCAGATCATGAGGAGGGAGATCATCTGTGATTACTCCCTCACGCCTACTGAAGAGAGCAGCATGGACAGAAAGTTATCTGATCTCCCCTAAGGAACTGCAGATGCCTCTTTACATTGGACTCTACGTCTTATTTGTTCATAGTTTTTTCTCTCTTTATCACTCTTTGTTGACCAGAGGAGGATGGGTTCCCCTTCTGAACCTTGGTTACTTTCAAGGTTTCTTCCTATAATTAGGGAGTGTTTCCTTGCCTTATTGGGGCTCAGACCCGGATTCTATAAACTCTGTAAAGCTGCTTTGTGACAACATCAGTTTGCTGTATGAATAAAATTGACTTGACTTTTGTCACGTGGGGTTTTGAGGAAAGACACGCCTATGTCACGTCATCAGGAAGCTGTCTGCAGTAAACAATCCGCGAGCATCGTTTGAGAGAAAACGAAGGAGAAGCTCTGAGACCTTTTTGTCATGAACTGACTGTACTGTGGACCTGTACGTGTCGAGTGTAAACGAGTTAAACCCTCCGAGTCTCCTGTCAGCAGAGTGCAGCAGAGTGCAGCAGAGTGAGCGCCGCTGAGGAGGAGGCAGGTGGAGAAGGTGGAGAACAGGCTCCTGTTGTTGGATCTGCAGCTAAACTGAGGATCGACGAGGGAGTTCTGGTAGAGTATGAAAATGTTATACTTTAGGTGATATTATGACGAATTATTGATTGTTTTTGTATCGAAAGCTATATATTATATACTATATTAATCTGTTTTCCAATATCAACAAGTTATCTTATAGTTATGTAGAGCTTGTAAATAAAAACGTTTATTGCCAAAAAGGGGCCTGGGTGAAAAATAAAGAATAAAATAATTTTTTAGCTGTATGGTCTGATCAGTTGGGAACAATACCTTCTGGTGTGTGTGCTCAGTACATATGTACTCAGTACAACTGGATGTTAATGGACATGAATAGGTTAATGGATATGAATAGGTTAATGGACATGAATGGGTTAATGGACATCAATTTGTTAATGAACATGAATGGGTTAATTTGTGTTAATTGGTTAATTGACATGAATGGGTTAATGGACATTAATTGGATAATAAACATGAATAGGTTAATTGACACGAATGGGTTATGAATGGGTTAATGGACATTAACTGGATAATTGACATGAATAGGTTAATTGACACGAATGGTTAATGGACATGAATGGGTTAATTTGTGTTAATTGACACGAATGGGATAATGGACATGAATAGGTTAATTGACATGAATGGGTTAATGGACATCAATTGGGTAATAGACATTAATTGGTTAATTGATGTGAATAGGTTAATGTAGATTAATTGGTTAATGGGCACGAACAGGTTAATTGATAAATTGGGTAAATTGGCATAAATTGGTTAATTGACATGAATGGGTTAATGGGCATACATTGGTTAATGGACATGAATGGGCTAAGGGACATTAATGGGTTAATTGACATGAATGGGTTAATGGACATTAATTGGTTAAAGGCCCTTGTCAAAGGGGCAGGTCTTCATACAAGCCAGCAGTTAATAAAGGGTGTGAATATTTTAGAAACCAGAAGAGTATTGTTACTACAAGATCTAAAATGTACAGTTTTTACCCTAGAAGAGAAGACATTTGATTTGCAAGAGGTTACCCCTGTGTCAATTATTATTTATTAAATCCTTCCATTTTAACTGCATAAATGTTTATTAAATTAAAATTAAACATTTATCATTTTCACCCTTATTTCCACAGATCTGTCTTCTCGCAGCATGACTCGCACCCTGATCTTGCTTCTAGCCATTATCATGGCTCATGTTGTGTCCATTGGCAGCTCAGCACAAGAGATCAACCCAAACACACTCAAAGTAGTCGACTTTGCCATCGACCTTCACAATCGCATGTGTAACTGTGCCTATGCTTATAAAGTAGTGGACATCTTGTCCGAAAGTGCTGAGGTAAGTGACTAAGCTGCCTGGTGAGACAAATCTCAGACCTTCAGCATTTTAGCAGTGGTAGAATATTTCTGAGTGCATGTTGAGGTGTGTGGACAACAGTCACCTCTGTGATAAAGATCTATACCTTATATTTACTGTATACCCACTACATTCAGCCCATTCTGTCTTTTTGGGGATTTCCATCTAAAGTATTGTCACGATTTTCTGGCTTGGACAATCGTCATTGGGTAAAGAGTTTCAATGCTTGAATTGGGACAGAACCCTTCGCTTTATTAAAGTTAAAGAACTCCAAGGCATTACTGTGCCCCAATTGGTGTAGCACAGAACCCCATTGCTTCACGGCTGAATCCACTGCCAATGTGTCACCGAGCGGAATAATAAGCACAGTGGTGGTGAAGCCATTCGCCCAAATCCAAGATAAAATTCACAGATTAGTCCCATAAAACACATACAACACACACAATACCCCAAATAACCCGTTTAGCCCAACAAACACAGTCCAAACACACCCAGTACTTCCCAGGGGCCCCCACCCAAGCCTCAGCTCAGTTTGGTATATATTTTCAACACTGTAACACCAGTTTGGTTTAAAATAATATTTCTGATAATTAGCCTGACACTGTAAATAAAAAAAAAAGAATTTTAGATATTTCACAGAGCTGTAAAATTCATACATAACTGAAAAATATGTATAGCTTAAATAAATATCCAGATGCTTCATATTTCCAAAGTGAAAATACTAAGGCAGAAAATTGCTCATAGATGAAAACAGTAAAATAGTAATATACAAAATATAATTAATAATTTGAATAATATTAATACGTTTGAAAGTGACAAACTTGAGGCAAATTTAAAACAGGAAATAGAATTATGCACAAATCAGCCATAACATAAAGACCATCTAAATAATCAGTGCCCATTATGTAGCCAAAACAGATCTGACTGTGTTGCGCTGTGTGTTCTGACACTTGTTTGTCAGCATTCGCTGTTTTTTTGCTAAAGCAGCTCTTCTTTAGGATCAGACCAGACGGGCTGGTTTTCACTCCCGATGTTTATCACTGACCACTGGATGCTCATGACCTTGCAGCAGGTTTACCAGTTGTCCTTTCTTGAATTACTCTTGGTATGTACTGACCACTGCAAACTGGCAATGCTTTACAAGACCTACTCATCAACTTCAAGAACTGACTGTTCACTTGCTTTGGCTTTGTAACTTTGTGATGTCGCCTGTCAGTGTTTTTAATGTTGTGGCTGATTGGTGTAGATTAAAAGTGAGGTCGCTTCAACGTCATAAAAGCAATTTATTAAAACACATAATACATTTAATATGTGGCAAATACTTAAATTCATGTATCAATAAGAACAAACAATGATGGGCACATCAGTAATTTAATGGAAAGTATGATTATTGATGTTAACATACATCCTGCCTGAATAGATTAACAAGTTTTGCATCTCTGCATCTTGTGCAATGAGATTAACACATGGTATAAAAAAACTTCTTGCTAATAGAGTAGAATAAGTCTTTCATTAAAAAATCAATAAATAGTCTATAGATTATGCTTATTATGAATTTAGGCATAATAAATGAAGATTTATCTTTTATTCTACCCTCAGCTGTACCCTCCTACCTGGGTAAAGTTCTCCATAAAAGTGCAAGTGGCTCCAACCAACTGCAGAAATGATGGAAAAGTGAGCCTGGAAGACTGCAGTCTGATGACTAATGCACAGGCAAGAAACCAGAATACAGTCCCTATTGTTCTACAGATGCTTAGAGACGTCAGAGTAACATTAACTATTAATTTTAATCTGCTGTGAACATTGTTTTTACTTTAATGGAGTGAGAACATTGATTTTTTTCACTTGAAACAAGTGTAAGCAGATTTTTCAAAAGGGCCTCCAGCTAAACACACTCAACAATCAATGGAGTTGCAGTTTGTGAAGTAGAGTTGGGAGAAATAAATCAATATTGTGTTGCGTATCATATTCATACAAGTATCAATATTTATTTATTTGATATTTTTAAAAATGTATTTAATATATGTTTATGTTAGCACATACAGTGGGTAAAATAACAAACCCGTCATAAATTTTCTAAGTAAATATATATCCAGATGTTGGTAACAACCCATCTAACCCACACCTGTAAAGACAGTAAACTATAGATTTCCATATATTAAGTTATGTGTAATAAAATGGAATGAAACACATGACGAAAGGAAGGTGCAAAAAGACACCATCTGAAATCTATCAGTAATTAGAAAACAATCCTGCCACTCAGTGCAAATTAATATTCGCAGGTTCCGTCCTTACTGATGGACTATTAAAAAGGTCTCATTACCATGGTGTCACACAAGAAACATGTCATGATGGGTAAAACCAAAGAGATCAGTCAAGATCTTTGCAACCTTATTGTTGCAAAAAAATACTGATGGCATCGGTTACAGAAGAATTTCGAAACTACTGAAGGTTGCAGCGAGCAATGTTGGGTCCATAATCCAGAAGTGGAAAGAACATCACTTCACCATAAACTGCCTATGACCAGACAGGAGTGAAAAGAATTATCAGAAGAGTTGTCCAAGAGCCAAGGCAAAATGTAACTCTTTGGAAGCCATAATACCGTATTACTCCAACGATAGACTGCCCCATCCTGTAAGCCACAAAAAATTTTCATTAATGTTTTACAATTCTAAGATAAGCCGTCCCATGTCATTAAACGCAGCATTACTGAATTTCCCGATCTCAAGTAGAAGCATCTAAATTGGCAACTCTATGCAGATATTGACATTATACTATAGTTGAGTGTGAACAATTACATTAATAAATTGTGGAACTTACCAATATCATGCCGCAACGCAAGAACTACGCTGAATTTAAGCTCCAGATTGTTCTTTTCATGAAGCAATGTCTGCTATATCTGAGAGACATACCGGTGATGAACGCGTGTTCGACATCAGTGGTAGCAATGCAGCGCAAATCGAGTTGTTCTTTGATGACAACAATGTTTACGGATCTGATTTTGAAGGATTTGAACAAAGATAAGCCTAATAATTTTTGCATTTCAGTGTTGCTAATTTTATACTGAAGAAATTACATATAGATGGATGATTGACATCGCTGCACTGCAGTACCCTCATCCACCAGTCGATCAAACGAAAATGAAAAAATAATCTTTTTCCAGCAAACGATAAACTTTTGTTTATTTTATTTCTGTTAAATGTAGCTTATTCCTAGCTTGTATTATACACTAGGAGGTAATGTAATGTAGCAAAGGACTGAAAAAGTTTAAGAGAGACTGGATGCGGCAGAGCCATTTACATGTAAATGTAAAAAGAATATTTTAAACAGAAATGTCAGGCTTCTGAAAAGTATGTTCATTCCTATGCACTCAATACCTGGTTTTTCCTCCTTTCACATTAATTACTGCATCAATGTGGCGTGGCATGGAGAAGATCAGCCTGTGGCTCTGCTGAGGTGAGATGGAAGCCCAGGTTGCTTTGATCTCAGCCTTCAGGTCGTCTGCATTGTTGGGTCT
>JBBIGC010086930.1:0-10229 GCA_037576955.1 Lepidarchus adonis
CTGTCTGGCTGTTATCCTTCTGTTCATCAATGAATTTAATTCAATACACTGTTGCCAGTTTACTTAATGCAGTGTGTGTGTGTGTGTGTGTGCAAGACCCAGCCCCGTATACAACCCCCACCAGTGCTGGAGGTTAGTTCTTGCTGCACATTATAATGCTATTTTTTCACTTCTATAGATACTGTTTCCATAGCATTAGGGTGGTCATTTTGTGATATGGAACATGCAGACATAGCTATGCAAATCTATTGTCTTAGATGTTTTACAATCCTGATACCACTGGGATGGATCAAGAGATCTTATCTCCACTACTTTATAGCATGAAACATTTCATCATCATCCTCTATAGCAGTGGTCCCCAACCACCGGGGATTGGAGCATTTCGAACCGGGCTGCGGGTCGGTACCGGGCTGTACCATTTTTTTTTCAAAATACGATCTCTATATGTAGCATCTAAGTATGTTAGAGACTTTGCCAGTATTCTGGATGAAAGTCATGGCAGAAAACCCTGCGCTCACCACAACAGCACTTAAAACTTATTCTGAAAGGACCGATTATGCATTACCATACATACCAGAGTGAGTGAGGGGCAGAGGAGGACGTTACTCTGATTGTTGTTAGCGCATTTCTGAAAGATGCTGCTAAAAAAAAGTTACATTATTACACAGTGGATTCATGTTTATTATTATATTTACAAAATACCACAGTTTGTGTTGGTCGTATCATTTTATTTTGTTGTTTTTATCTGCGACACCTTAAATGCCGGTCCACAAAAATATTGTCTGACATTAAACTGGTCCATGGCACGAAAAAGGTTGGAGACCGCTGCGCTATAGCATGTCTTACTATCACTGCCATACAAAAAAAGGCTTGCATTCTTGTGCAATATTCTTTTGTTTCAGTTAAAGAAGTGTCACAGGGCCATCCAGAAACACTTTCATTTCCTCTTTGCCAAGACTTGCATAATGTGCCCTTACTTTCTGCAGTGCAAATCACCAGAGAATGCTGAAACAGCAGTATGACTGTGAAGCCACCACATTAATTCAAACAGTGGTCATAAACACAAAACCACAACTTTGGGCAATGTGCGTTTGGAAATTGTCTGAAGGTGTTTGTGTAGAACCTGTTTAAAGTTTAGACTGTATGACTTTTTTGTTGCAGTTGACAAATCTTTAATTTATTTATTTAAAGCAAGTGCTGAACAAATCAAATATAAGTGACAAGATGGCATTTTACAAGATCTACTGTATGGGCCCCTTAATTTGTCTCTTCAGTGGTGATTGTGACCAATTGTTCTAAAAAATAGGCAAGAAATCTGGCATATTGACACATGCTTTAATCAGCAGACCACTGAAAAGCAGTAAGAGATCTAATGTTGTTCTAAGCTCTTCCTCTCAAGCTCTCATCTTCCAAGTGCTCAACCTTTGTATTTCTTCTAAAATAGGTCACACATTTCTGTTAAACACTTACTGGTGGATAAATGAAGAACTACTAAAGGACTGTATTGATTATTGATAGTATTTTGACATGGTGTGATGCATTCTTCATATGTGCTTGGCTGTATGTTTTTAGACCTGCAAAACTGCATTATAGTAAAGTAAAGTAAATCTCCAAGACCAGAATTAAGTAGCCATGCAATATTGTAAACACATAGGGAAAAAAATATCACTGGTCACTGATTGTTTTGTAGTTTAGTACCACTTTTGTACTAAAAGCACTAATTGTTGTTGAGCTGTTGTTTTGTTTTAAACTGTTAACCTGTTTTTAACTTCTAAGTAATATAGATCATAAGTGATGAATTTGTTGAGGCCCTTCTCAAATACACCTACTAAGTCTGGCCATTATCTTAAGAGTATAGAATTATAACCCATCCCATGCCAACTCCTTATTGATGTGCTGTAGTTATATTTAAATACACTTTTGCTGAAGGATAAATACATTTTAAGAGTATCCTAGTTTACTTTTGAAGTGGGCTGTGTAGGCACAGACCAGTGAGAGGACCTGTGCTGACCCTGTCCCACCAGCACAGACTTATCAGAAGGGGACCCAAGTACAGGGACGAGTGAAAAGTAACCTTACTCCGAGGCTAATGCTCAATCGTGCGACCCTGTCAAAAAGAGGCGAGAATGTTACTACAGAGCCATTGGCAGAATAGAAGTGAGAGCGGGAAATGCTGCCATTTTTGCAATTTTTGTTCAGACTTAGAACACTTATTTATCATCTTGTTTGTGTAAATAGGTTTTAATCTTGGAATGTTTAGAAATTCACAGTTCACCTTTCATGGAAGGCCTTTTACAGTAAATGCACCTTTACATATTATTAAATTAAACATAACACAATTTTAACTTGTATCAGTTTAAAATTTCACATTAGAAAACAAGGGTGGGATAATTTTGGACGCTTTCTACAGTGTATTTTTGGAATGATTTAAAAGTGAAAAGACTTCTTTATAAGGCAAATTCATTTTTTTTCTTATGAAAAAAGCTTTAAATACAACTTTTTTAATGAGGGGGAAATAATAGGTATAGTCCAAATAAGGCATTGGGTTAACAAAATCTAAAACCCTTCCTTGGCTTGAAAGATAGATACAAGACCTAGAAAACTGCATTGCTCTTTAGCCGAGCCACAGGCAACACAACCCTAACCCTAACCCATTTCAGTGGCTCACAACCATTGAGCTTTTAAATCAAACAAACGACAGGCTTCATGCTGGTCAGGGAACCAGGAATTCAAGGGAAACACTGCTCCCTCTGATCCCTGTTCCTTTTTAGCATAGCTCCTACTAGTGGTGTCCTGGCCTGTGCAGTTTCTCTATGGATCTATAGCTAGCATGAAAAGAGACATTATGTAAGACATTATGCAAGTTGGACATATACAGTATAAACTAAGGGTCTTGGAGGGCCACCAGGTATTGATACCTTTGCATGAGCTAACCAGGAACGAATGATAAACAACTTCCACCTAAATCACTGCTATTAACTACCATGGACTTCTGCTTAGGTACTTAATATGTCAGGTAACAGTGTTAACTAATTAGGAATGTGTTCATGTACATTTAGTACTCATTACTATGGATTATTAATAATAAATACTAATGATCTAATGAACATTAACTGATCATTTGATGGTCAATTTAAATAAGTGTATTCTGTGTGAAGATCCCACTGATAGGGATTGTATTTTCCCCTCTGTCCCTTGAGGCTTCCCCCTAGGGTTGGGTGTAGCTATCTTGGGGAGGCCTGACTATGGGGCCTTACATGGGGAAAGGGCACTCGGGGCCTCGATTGCCTGGCTTCACCTGCCTTCGCCTTGTGTCAGGGATGGGGATGTTGCCCCCAGCTCCCCCGGCATCTTACATCACTGCATCGGCTACCACCACTCCCAGTGGTTCCCAGTGACAAGATGGAATTGTTAGTACTATTATAATAATTTATTATAACAAATGTACATAGATATGTTGCCATTGCTATTGTTATTGTTTGTCTCTGTTTGATTTGTTTGTCTCTGCCTATCCACTTTGTTGCCGGAGATTTATTAATAAAGTCTATTTGGCAAAAAGGGGGACAACCAAATCTCTCGCAAGTTTAGAAAGAATATCTCAGATTCCCCCTCTTGTAGAGCAAAACTGCCCTGACACTACAGGCACCAGAATTCCTATACTGTTTGCTAAACTGTGAGGACAGGACAGGTAAAAAACAAACAAACAAACAAACAAAAAAACCTGTATTGTGTGTTTGTATTGAAGGTCAGTTGTTTTGGACATCTAGTGTGCTTTCAGTTCTTCTTTGCCAGACCTTGCCCGATTTAACACATATTGCAGAAGACTAAGATTGTGAAATACATTTATGTGTAATTTTTGTTTGGATCTTGCAACCATTAACATCTGGAAACTGCTGAGTCTCTTGTTATATTCAAGAAGCACTTAAAGACTCAGTTATCCTGCTCCCACTTCAGCACCTTAAACTATTGGAAATTTACACATTAATTCAGCTTGCAACTACCTAGATACAGCATCCTCCACAATTAATAGCACCCCTGGTTAAGTTGTGTTAAAAGTACTAAAATAAATTACTATTTTTATTGCAGGAGCATAACTAAAAACTTTAAAATCTGACATTTATCTTAAGTGAAGAAAAAAAATTTAAATAAAAAATCCAACAAGAAGAAATTATTTGCAACCATAAAAATTCCTATAAAATAAATGTAATTTAAGCATTTTTGTAATTTTTTTGTCTAATTCCTAAAGTTGATTTAAGTAAATATGAACTTTTAATTAGTAATTAATGACTTCCTTGAGTTCAAGGGACAAACTGTTGGGATGGAAACATGCAGGAGTTTGCTAAGTGGTGCTGGGACTGTGCATTTTGGTCAGATGAGACTATAACTGAGTTTTCTGGCAACAAACATTCCAAGTGGATCTGGCGTGAATCCAAGGATGAGTATGTTGACAATCACCTCATGCCCACTGTAAAGTATGATGGAGGATCTGTGATGCTGTGGGGCCATTTCTCTTCCAAAAGCCATGGAAACCTTGTTAGGGTGCATAGCAGCAACATATGACAAGATCTACACAAAATGGCTCAGAATGACACAAAATCAAGCTCCTCCCATGGCTGTCTCAGTCCCCTGAGCACAACCTCATTACAAACCTGTAGGATGAGTTGAGCAGAGGAGAGTCCTATAAGAGAGGACCCAGGAGTCTGGATGGTCTAGAAAGATTGTGCAAAGAGGAATGGTCAAAAATCCCTGTCTCTGTATTCTCCAACTTTGTGAAATGTTATAGTAAGAGGTTAAGTGGTGTTAAGCGTCAACCAAATGAATAAATGTACATGTAAAATGTAATTACACTTACTTTTTTAAAAATTTGCCAACTATTGGTACGTATGATAACTTCATTGACATGGACCGTTTTTGTTGTAAGCTCATCAAAAGTGGAACATTAAGTTAAATATATAGATTTAAATTTACTGACGTGCAGAAAACAGACAAATTGAACAATGGTAAATAATTTATATGGGGCACTTGATATTTGTTTTCATTGACCTGGCAGCATTGTTTTGGCTGTGTTCAAAATCAGAAGCATCAGACTGTGAAGTCTGGGCACATTTCTTGTACTTGAGTTTAGGTGTTTCAGCCACAACTGGGCCAGATTTTGAGATAAAATCAATTATGCCATTGATAATTGCTTTTAGCAATATTTTATCTTGTACTGTTCTAGAAGAAATCGCATGCCTCCTCATCCACGTCCTGATTTGCTGGTGGAACAGAGCACGAACATTTTAAATACAAGGTATTTTTAAAGTAAAAAGTACAAAGAGGCATTGGAGAGGCAAATGGTCAAAACATTGAGCAATGACATTCATATGTCAATTATTTGAAATAACAAACAACATAAATCTCATTTAAGTGTTTTAAAGCTTATTTACTGTTAATAGATTACATTTGTTCAAACTTTCAAAAACTGGAAGAAATTAGTAAAAAACTTGAATGTGAATTAGACTTAATCAAACACTTCACTCTTTTTCCATGGAATCTAAAGCCATCTGTAGGCAAGACTATTGCCAGTTCACTCAAAATATACACAAACAAAACAAAACAGCAGTGGTCAAAACATTCCTATTTTTATCATATTTTGTTGTTTTTTTCCCTTTGTCAGAATGGAGTGGTCCTCTAATGTAACCCACAGGGCTGTCACACAGCAGCAGAATTACTTTTGGAACATCTGTGGTAGACACAAACCAATCCCACCAGCAAACAGAGCACTGCAATGACCACAATCACTGATGCACTAAATGCTCGATGTGGTTTCACTTCACCTGTAGCAAAACAAAAGAAAACATTTTGGTAATTGTCACACAACAGTGTTTTCCATTCAGTTAGAGTTGTTGCTGAATTGATCAGTTGTATTAGTTATGCTGGAAGCAGGAAAAACACTAAAATGTGCATAGCAAGATTTTCCAGGGCAATAATGATTAAAGAATGCACTTCAGTATACACTTATCAGCCATATCATCTTAAAGTGTAGGTCCACCTCATGCTGCTGAAACATTTATTTTATAGAAGGAAGTGGAGGGTTTGTGATCCTGTCATCCCAGGTTTATTAATAACATATGTTTGAAAGAAAAAAATGCATATGTATTACCTGTCCTTGGCATTTTTGTGGGCGGCAGTATTACTGAGGTAAACAGAGAGAGAAACAAATGGGTTTCATCAGTTAAAATGTTTTTTTATTAACAATGATAATGTTTGGTAAATGTATCATATTTGGTACAGAAGCCTAGCTCACCCATGGACAGTGGGATAAAACTGAAACACCAAGAGGAAACCCACACAAACACAGGAAGAGCTTGCAATGTTTATACAGTATCTCACAAAAGTGAGTACACCCCTCACATAGTAAGTAAATAGTAAATCACTTAGTAAATATTTTTTAATATCTTTTCATGGGACAGCACTGAATATATGAAGCTTTATACAATGTGAAGTAGTCAGTGTATAGCTTTGTTTAATAATGTAAATTTGCTGTTCCCTCAAAATAACTCAACACACAGCCATGTCTAAACCACTGGCAACAAAGTGACACCCCTAAATGAAAATGTCCAAATTGTGCCCCATTAGCCTTTTCCTTCCCTGGTGTCATGTGACTCATTAGTGTTACAAGGTCTCAGGTGTCAATGGGAGCAGGTGTTAAATTGGTGTTATTGTTCTCACAGTCTCTCATACTGGTCAGTGGAAGTTCAACATGGCACCACATGGCAAAGTATTGTTTGAAAATCTGAAAAAAGAATTGTTGCTGTACATAAAGATGGCCTACGCTATAAAAAGATTGCCAACACCCTGAAACTGAGCTGCAGCACAGTGGCCAAGACCACACATTGGTTTAACAGGACAGGTTCCACTCAGAACAGGACTCACCATGGTCCACTAAATACTGAAGAAGAACATGATCAATGTTCAAAAAGGTTAGTAATGACGCCAAACACACCTCTGAGACAGCCACTGCCTTGCCAAAGAAGCTAAGGGTAAAGCTGCTGAACTGGCCATCAGTGGGGCTTCTTCAAATGGAAGGTGGATGAGTGCAAGACCTCTAACATTCACCAGTAGAAGAGGATTCTAGTGGTAACCTGTGAAGCTCTAGTAAACACCATGCCCAAGAGAGTTAAGCCAGTGCTAGAAAATAATGGTGGCCTCACATAATATTGACACTTTGGGCACAAATTGAACATTTTTACTTAGGGGTGTACTCACTTTTGTTGCTAGTGGTTTAGACATTAATGGCTGTGCTGTGTTATTTTTAGTAAATTTACACAGTTATGCAGGCTGTACACTGACTACTTTACATTGAAATAAAGTATCATATCTTCAGTGTTGTCCCATGAAAAGTTATAATAAAATATTTATGAAAGTGTGAGGGGTGTACTCACTTTCGTGAGATACTGTACAACATATGAAGTGCCTTCAGAAAATATCTTGACCCCCTTCATTATTTTATTTTTTATTTTATTTTTTAATTGTTTAACATTTTTGAGTATAAATCTACACTCAGGACTCCATAATGCAAAAATAAGTCAAAACATAATTGTAGAAAAATATGTATGTAACTAAAAAGAAAAAAAAAATGTTGGCAACAATGTATATCAGGGCACAAACTAAGTAAAGAGGTCAAAGAAATTGCCTACAGAGCTCACAGACAAGATGTTTGAGAAAAAAAAGCACCTGATGGACCAGAACACTCTCTGGTCTAATGAAACCTAAACTGGCCTCAATTCTTAACATTATGTCTGAAGGAAACTAGGTACTACTCATCACCTGCCCAAAACCATCGCACTGGGCAGTGGGCAGTAGTATCCTAGTGATTAGAAAATTGACCTTGCGATTGCAGGCTTGCAGGTTCAAGTCCCAGTCCAGACACCATGGTAACCCTGGTGCCATTCTGCTACACTGATAGCCGTGGAGACATGTGGATGGGTTAAAAAATTACATTGAGCAAGTTACCGTCCCTACTGCTGTTGATAGCTGCTCCATGTGTGATGGGTAATTTTTGTTTTACTTTTCACAAGGACAAATATTCACTTTCACTTTAAAGCAGGGTGGTGGCAAAATGTACTAGGATACTGATTTGCAACAAAGAACAGGGCAAAGTCCACCAGTCCAGGTGTGCAAGCATCCAGGGTGTGAATACAGCTGTAAATGTGATGTTTTAGTTTTTATTTTTAATAAATGGGCAAAATTGTCTACATTTCTGTTTTAGCCTTACCATTATGAAGAACTGAGCATAGATTAATGAAAAAAAGTGAAGTGTGTGTTAAAACTTTCTGAAGCCAATGCATATTTAAAGATTTTTACATTTGTATTTACACTGTAACTAAGTGTACCTTTGGTTGTTTTACAGATGAAGGGTGCATGGCGTTCACATTTCTCTTTTCGCCACTCTCTGTTTCTGGCTGAGAATAATGTACAGTCCAGACTGGCCTCATAAGCTCGTAGTTCAAGAAATTCATTTTCGCTTACAGTTTTACGCCAATTGGTGTAATCCACCACACTGTTGTCCACCCATAGCCAGTGACCTGTGCAGTAAAGAGCATTTCAAAAAACACTTTATAAGCAATAATCTGGATGAAATTTTTGGTCTGGTCTTTTTCCCTAAGAAATGATGCATTAATATTATTGTAAAGTAACATATGAAACTCAAACTTAGGTGAATTTTCCTGGGTTATCAGAATAAACAACCTGATGAGTATAATGCCTTGATGCAGCATGAAAAAATAGTTTGTTTTTGTACTTTTACCTGCGCGGGTTTTGAAAATGCCTATCCAGTAATTGTTGTAATCGTTAATGAACAACTTGAGGTATGTCTCTAGAAACTTAGACTCCATTGTATCCAGAATGCTAACAAGATTTGCTCCTGTAGGAAAGACAACAAGCAGGTATGAAGACTATCAAAGTAGTGTCTCAAGAACCTGCTGCCAGAGGTCAGTGAATTTTCAAGACAGTCAAAGTAGAACTATTTTCTCACACGCAATATTGGAGCTTTCTGTGCTATCACTTATCAAAAGATGCACACAGCTGCTTTTATTGGTAGATACACCTTTCAGGTAATCAGCACCAGCAAGCACCAAAACCCCAAAGCAATGACTTTTACTCTTTTACCCAGACCTGTACCCAACGTCTCAAAAACAAACCTAAAGCAGCACTCACCTCTTGTCATACAGATTTGAGAGGCTGTGTTCCATGATACTACTTTCTTTACAAATGAATAACAGTGGCCTTTATAAGGTACCCATGTCATTATTGGTTCCTCTTCAGTTTGCTCAGGACACACACCAATGTACTGAGCAGGTAGAGTTGGAGCAATGTCTGTAAAGATGGTACAATTGTTAATATAGTCAGTTTACAACAACAATTCATCATTAAATAATTCATAATTTGTCCTTCGTCAGATCAAACATCAGCTTAATGCATGGGTGTCCAGCTCTGGTCCTGGAGACTCAGTGTCCAGAGCAGTTTGGTGATGGCTCTGAGTAAACACACCTGGTTCAGCTTATTTGTAAATTGCCAGGTTTATTGAGCGTGTTTGAGGACGAGAACTGTTTTGGATACCAGTTCTATGTTGGCATATTTTCAGTGTTTTTAACAGCCTCTGAAGGATTCTAAGCAGATTTTAATCAAATGTGATGGAAGCTCTAACTCACCAGTTGATTTCTTGCACAAACTGTAGTATGTTTGATTGCACTGGGCAGTTTTCCACACTCCACCTACATCTACATAAGCACAGGGGTGGTCCATCTTTGGTTCATCAGAGGCCCACCACTCCATGTTCAAATGCCACTTGTCAGTCCATTGGAAGTATCCTTCTGTCTGTTAATGAAAATATGATACCAACATGTTTTTGTAATAATAATTTCAAACATATCTTCATCCAATGCCGTATGTTTAATTAACCATGCGTTCACACACATCAAATTATTTGGTTAAAGTAGTAAAGTAACTACTAATACATGTTAAAAACTAAAAGTTAAGAAAATTATTAGTCCAGTGATAGCTGTAGGGTCCGGAGGTGCGCTTCCGCTTTTAGCCTCTAGAGCAGGGATGTCAAACATGCGGCCCGCGGGCCGGAACCGGCCCGTCAGGGGGTTTAGTCCGGCCCGGGGGGTAAATTTGCATTATTAAAAAAAAAGAATAAACTTCATTTTCTTTAAAAATCTGCAGTTCCTATGCTGTTCGCTAGG
>JBBIGC010086970.1:0-10226 GCA_037576955.1 Lepidarchus adonis
ACTGTCGCTTTGGCTCATTTGGGGCTCGAACCCGGATTCTATAAACTCTGTAAAGCTGCTTTGTGACAATGTCAGTTATAAAAAGCGCTCTATAAATAAATTTGACTTGACTTGTCTTGATTTATTTTAAAATTATGTTGAAACAAAGGAACAAAGGATCCCCATTGCAAGTAAAGGAAAGTCATAGAGACCTTGGTTTCAAATTTGTAAAATAAATTCTGTAAAGAAATAATGCTCCCCTGCTTTAATTATATAAAGCATGTGCAGACAATACAGAAAAGTAGCATTTAACACAGACTGTAACTATAACCTTTTAAACACAAACCTTCATCATCATAGTGACTGACAGGAAAATGTTTTAAAAAAAAAATTCCACAACATGTTTAACATGCCCAGTCATAGACAGGTTATCATGATCATTTTACACACGGTAATAGATAATACAGTTAGATTAGTCTTGACTCTTAGTTATCCCTGTTTTGTAGCTGACCCTTTCAAGAAATGATGTTCTGCACTATTGTGTACATGCAGACATTTCTCTCATAAAGCTAACATGTTTACTAACATTACTTGTCTGTACTCTTGTACTATAGCACCAAGTTATAAGTCTCACCAAATGTGTTTCTTGATTTACTATTTACATCTGTTTCAACTCAGCTGATGAAACATTGATTGTTGTAATATTTTTGTTAAATCTAATGTAGCTGTGGAAAATCATTGCAACCAGTTTTAAAAATTGCAAATATCTCTGATGATAAAAATAACATTAAAAGAATTATAATTGTGACAGACCTACCTACACAAATTATTAATATATTTTTTTCTAAATATATATGGATAAAGTGAATTCAAAATATTTTGTGATCAAAAGAGAAGAAATGGAATATTAAAGGTTTTAAAGTGAGAATTGAGGTTTGTGGGCTAGACAGACTGCTTTTAGCAGCACATTCCACATGGCTAAACTAGGCCATTGTATTCTCTACTTGGCCAAGAAGAAATACTTTTTATTTCTCAGTAGAAATATTAATCTCATTATAAACTAAATGCACCAAAAAGAATTCATAAGTTTCTAACATATGCCAAATACTGAGTTAATAAAATACATTAAATGTCAAAACAACTGTGTCAGTGCATTAAAATGATGCAGAGTGATCAGAGAGACAGCAGCTCTCAGCAGTAGCACAAAGCTCTAGGAAGGATGGAGCACTCAGTCAAGCATAGCTGTGCTGGCTCCTGCTCAGTTTACATTTCGCCCGTCTGGTGCCAGAGCTCATTGGATGCCAAGCCTTGTTTGGTGCCAACCTGCATGTGTCTGTCGTAAATGTGTCCATGGACGTGTGCTCCTCTTGCACTGGTGGTGCCGAAAATGAAGCAGGAGAATGAACACTTTTGAGGATGCTCAAGTATACTATACATCAGTGTAACAGAAAGTCTCCTTTGAACATCACATATATGGTCCTTGGCACACTTTGGGCACTTAAGTACCAACTGAGCATAATTTAAACACCGCAGTCTAGCTGAGTATTGTTGCCGATCATGTCCATCCCTTTATGCCCAATGTTCCCTCAAACTGGTTTCTCTCCAGTGGCCTCCATATTCACCAGCTCTCCATCCAATAGCGCACCTTCAGCATGTGGTGGAACAGGAGATTCACATCATAGATGCGCAACTGCATGATGCTATACTGTCAATATGGACCAAAATCTCTGAGGAACACCTTCTTAATCTATGCCCTGAAAAATGAAGGCAAAAATGGTCCAACCCTGCACTAGCAAGAGGTACCCAATAAAATGGCTGGTCACAGTAATTAAATGTGTAATCAAACATATTACCGATATGTGTATTAATATAATAAATGGGATGGACATAAAATGGGTTGATATTAAATAATTCCAATAACCATCAAGAAGACGTCAATGGACTACATAATGTACGGTTACAGCATTCTTAGAAACCCAACACAAGAACATGCTAACACAATTACAGGTGTAGGTAAGAACATTTTGTTTTTGGAACATATGTAAAGCTCTTCATCTTTTCAGTGTAACATTCTCTCATCATCAGCTTTCACATTTTTGTAAATTTGAAATGTTGTGGATGATCAATATTATATCTCTGATTCAATTTTTTAATTAGTGCACCTGAACGTCATTTTCAGCACATTTTAACAATATTGTGATAATACCTATAAATCATGCTAGTTTTGCCACCAATATCTGCATCTTTAGAGCAGACAAACCCGGGCGTCTTCTCCTCCTCCACAGAAGAGGAAAGTGTGTACAGTCATTCTGCAGACGGAATCCCGCCAGAAACAAAATGGCTGAGGTGTGTGATCCAAAGAGACTTCAAGGTGACATAACCTGACATAAAACATAGAATGTTTCGACAGCTTTGAACCCCCACCTTGTGTCTCTCTTTCTCTCTCCATCTGCACTGTATCAGTGTCACTTCCCCCTGAGATATTTCACACCTGTGTGCACTTAACTATTATTAGGAATGAGATTTTTCACTACTATATCACTCACAAACTATAACCGAGTGTGAGGTTAAGACATAATATAAATTCAGCTGAAAAAATAACACCTATGGCAATATCAATTAAACTGTGCATTCTCAACTTCCTCTCAGGTAAAATTCCACTCAGAAAATTGAGATAGCAGTAGCTGCCTCATCATCAGTTCTAAAATGCCTTTGCAATCCTGTGCATTTGCATTTTTATTGACTGCATTGTTAAATTAAACTGTGGATGGGATTTTACATTTAAGTCCACGCTTAACTTTTTAAAACACTATGAGGGGCAGTGGTGGGTGGTTAGGACCTTGCCCCTGAGCTAAGGACCATCCCCATACACTGCTGCCCAGTTGATAGCTGCTCACTGCTCCATGTGTGATTGGTTAAATGCAGAGGTCACATTTGTGCCACATCACACCAGAGCTGAACTCAACATTTTTTGTTTTTGTGAACGGCAAACAGAGCCGAACAGGGTGCATGCGAGTTTAAATAAATGTACAGTGGTGTGAAAACGTGTTTCCTTTCTTCCTGATTTCTTATTTCCATGTCTGTCACACTTAAATATTTCAGATCATCAAACAAATTTAAATATAAGTCACAGACAACACAAGTAAACACAAAATGCATTTTTAAGTGAAGGATTTTATTATTAATGGAGAAACAAAAAACTATATGGCCCTGTGTGACAAAGTGATTGCCTCCCCTGTCAAAACATAACTTAACAGTGGTTAATCACACCTGAGTTTAATATCTCTAGCCACACGCAGGCCTGATTACTGCCACACCTGTTCTCAATCAAGATCAAGGAAATACTCTGTGGACTGATGAAACTTTTTGGAAGGTGTGTGTCCAATTACATCTCACGTTGAAGTAACACCACATTTCAGAAAAAGAACATCATACCAACAGTAAAACATGGTGGTGGTAGTGTGATGGTCTGGGGCTGGAAGACTTGCTGTGATAAATAAAACCATGAATTCTGCTGTCGACCAAAAACTTCTGAAGGAAAATGTCTGGCCACTTGTTTATGACCTTAAGCTGAAACAAACTCGGGTTCTGCAGCAGAACAACGATCCAAAACACACCAGCAAGTCCACCTCTAATTGGCTGAAGAAAAACAAAATGAAGACTGTGGAGTGTCCTAGTCAAAGTCCTGACCTGAATTCTACTGAGATGCTGTGTGATCTTAAAAAGGTGGTTCCTGCTCGAAAAACTACAACAATTCTGCAAAGATGAGTTTGGGCCAAAATTCCTCCACAGCTATAAAGACTCACTGTAAGTTTTCGCAAATGCTTGGTTGCAGTTATTGTTGCTAAGGGCCCAACCAGTTATTAGGTTTAGGGGGAAATCACTTTGTCACACAGGGCCACGTGTGGATTATTTTCTCCCTCAATAATAAAATCCTTCACTTAAAAAATGTATTGTGTGTTTACTCGTGTTTTCTTTGACTAATATTAAAATCAGGAAGAAAGGAAACACGTTTTCACACCACTGTACATTTATTTAAACGCACATGCACCCTGTTTGGCTACATAACAGACTTTATAGCCCCTGATACAAAATCTGAGGGACAGACATTTCTGGTGATTTCATTGTGAGCAGCTGAGTGTGTTAAATTATATTTCTCTACAACTGGTGTGAAACTGACAAAGAAATTGCCTAATTGGAGAGACAACAATATTTGAGAACAACCGATCAAAACCAACAAAACAATATCAACATACAGATTCAAGGAATCGTACAAAAACATAATGTGTACTGTCACCGCCTGCTCCCCTTCACATAAAGAACATAAAGTATTTCTGATGGATATGTTAAATATGAAACATTTCCGACTGGGACGTGACACTGCCCAGAGTTCTTTTATCTCTTGGTGATATATTTTTATTGTCAATTAATCTGGCTTCATGAAACTGATCCATGAACTTGTCAGAACACAGAATTGTGCAGCTCAACGCAGGACAGAAAACACTGGTTCTATTGAAGGTGAAGCTGATTATTTGAAGCCAATTTCAGCTTCATAAATGCATGAATTTAGCGATTAGCTTTGCAGTTGTTTATCTCAGCCTCTGTGTCGGTATGAATGACTGAAGGGTGTCAGGCACCAAGGCTGATTTGGCAGCATATATATATATTTAAATAGAAAAACATTTTCCAAATCCCCCAAAACTGAATTACATAACGAGTTATCAAAGTTGAATACTGACCTGAAGAAATGCTCAGCTATTAGAGTCCAGCCCTATTGGAGGATTGCCAGTAAAGTGGCCGCACACAGAGATGAACCGTTTACTGAACTGCTAATACCAGCAGCGTCTTAAAAACAGCTGCTTCACCCAAACAGATACAACGTACAGATGAGCGGCATCATTGTTTATTATGGGCTTTAATGTGACTTTGATTTTTGTCAGAAAAGATTCACATGATATTTTAATATAACTTTAATGCCAACAATGCTAAAAATAGCAAAGGCTACTAAAAACAAGTCTCAATTAAGCCATTAATACAGAAACACATTAAAAGGCAGCAATTATTTTTAATCACATTTTCATAAAATCATTGCTGAGAGCTCGAAACAATGCTGAACAAACTGAACAATATCATTCTTACATTGTTGACTCCTATAGAAAACAGAGCTCCCGCTTCTCTGAAATAACACTTCCCCTGAGTTCACAACTCGCTTCTGTGAGTAATGAATGTAATGAATGAATGAATGAATGAATGTTGTTGCTCACCAGAGGAAGTACAGTAACTGCTAAGAGAAGATGTTGGCATTTCTTCATGATGTCAGTCATTTTTCCAGTGAAGAAATGATCTCGATGACCAGAAAGACTGGGTGGTAAACAGGTTCACAGAAATGTTGATGTTACTTCAGATCATCTTGGAATCTGAAACATAACAACATTATATTAATTGTGTATTCAGTACATGTTTTGGGAAATAAACAGTAATCAGGTATTTAAGTGAAACTTCTGACTTGTCATTAAAACCATTGAGCCCAAACTCTTTTTATGTTAAAATTACACTTTATGTTTCTTACTGATATATCTTCTCTGTTTAGTTAACACATGTTCCTCATTCATAAAACAGTGCAGCCTAAAATGAAATAGTACAAAATAAACTGTTTAGTTTGGACTGATCCTCAGGGATATTGTCAAAAATAAACTTCTTATATTCCTTTCAAGTGATTGGAGTCTTTGCTAGCGCCAAAAATTCAATTAAAAATTAAAAACAGATTATTATTGCAACAGTTTAAATATATGAACTGTACAGACCCATGTATGTTGATCGTGTTAAGATTTTCCTCCAGACAGTGCGGTTTACAGGTCAGATTGTATTATTTTGAAATTGTAATAATGTTGCTGAATTACACAAAAATCTTGCAAAGAAATGCATCTGCTTGTTGGGTCACTGGTTCTGATTGTGAGGATCACAGAGGTGGAGGTGCAGGTGGAGGTGCAGGTGTAGGTGCAGGTGCAGGTGGGAGAGCAAGACTGAAGCTCAAGCTGAACACTAAGCACTTTGTATTCTGGCAATAATGCAATAACACACACACACACACACACACACAACACAGCAATCCCTCTGCCATCACATATATACATTATATATTTCATTCATTTAACTTATTTAATGCATCCAAGCATGAATGAGATGAGTGTATTTATCCAATTTGAGTCAAATCAGGAGCACAGTTCCAAACATAACAGTAAGGTAAATAACCCTGAGTGTAAACATCACCTTCCGATTAATGCACAAGTACATTTTTGCATTGTTAAAGGATGGATGGATAGATGGACAGACAGGAAAACAGACACACAGAAGGATGTAATAGAGGAAAAGACAGAAAGCTGCAGTTGCCGTCGGTGTATTGCTCTTGTTTTAAGTGCTGAGTGTAATGAAAGTGCTGACGCTGATAATTCCACCAAGTTTCCACCAGGAGACATTGACGTGTTATGTTCATACATGTACATTGTTTTAGCCGTTTCTATCCCTCTCTCCTGCTGTCTGGGCACATTGGCACACTGGCACACTGGCACACTGGCACTCTTCCTACTTAATCAGATTCCTAGCAAACAGTTAAAAATCCAAGACACTGTGACATTAGATTTAAAGCGATGGATACTTTAGAAAACCGTGTGTATAAGTGTGGATGACTCCATTGCCCTGTATATTTGCCCCTGTTTGGATTATGGTGTGTTTAAAAAGTGTATGCGGCAATGTGTGTATATAAGTGTGTGTCCAGCTGTCACAGCAACACTGAGGCTGCGTGTCACACACTCTCCAGTCAGTAAACACCCTCGAGCAGAATAAACACGAACGTATTCAGCATTTTCTCTGAGGTTTATCTCCCAGTCAGTATAATACTCTGGCTGTGTGTCAGTGTCGGGTCAGTGTAAACGCACTGATGGTATTTGTGATGTGTGATGTCAGTGAGTATTTGCCAGACTCAGGTTCAAGCATTCCACAAAATCTCATTAATCCACAGGACCCTCCAGCTAAAACAGACAGTTAAATAAACCACCACACCACAGTAAACAAGGCTACGTCCGGTCATCTCAACACTGCTGAGGGTAGCGCCATCCTCCAAACGACTTAGCAAAGGTAATGAGGCTCATCCAACAGGTCGCTCTCTCACTGCCCAGTAACGGCTATAAAAGGCGCCGCTGACCCCAGAGTCCAAGGATACCTCTCAGGTTTCTCCGGACCACAGCCTATGGAAAGTTATACATGCCCCGCCCCCACACAAATAAACTATATTAGTATTTATTATCAGAATGCTGCAAATTATAAGCATAAGTACATTTTAAAATAGTCATAATTATATATATTTTTTTTATTGTTTTCATGATTACGTTTTGTTACTATACAAGGATTCAATGATTATAATACATTTTAATATTTAGTTAATATTTATTTGTTGATAATTGTGTTAATGATTACAACAGAAACGGAAGCAACATGATTCTGAAGGGAGAAAAGGAAGTGAAGAAATAAAAAGGAAGTAGGAAATTGGGGCGAGAAGGACAGTCAGAGTGAGGGCATATGGAGCGGATGTATCTATCTGTCAGAGGAGAGGAGAGGAGATCTGTCACAGAAGTCATAACATGGATTTCTGCCCTCTCGTCTTCATATTCCTCCTAAATCTCATTACAGTGTGTTAATGCAGGACTTGGCTGCCGGTCCGGCACTGAGGCACTGAGGTCTCGGCTATATTTATCTTGCCCATTGTTATTTAGAGAAGGGAAAGAGGTGGATTAACATATTGAGTTATATTTCTGTCTTTGATTAGTGAAGGAGAGTGGAAGCAGATTGAAAAGTCAAGAAGAGTTGGCAAATCGTCGCAATGACATATTTGATGTGTTTGTGTTCAGTTATTCACGGAAATTATTTTCTTCAAACATAGAATATTATCTGTGGCTTTTCCTTTTTAGCAGCAGAATGTACATTTTAACTGGGCAGCAGGTGTGGCACTATGAGGAACCAAACCGTCCAAGTTGAATGTGAAGCTAATTTCAGCCTCAACTATAGTGAGTAAAAATCAGACATTACAGAGCAATTATTAATAGACAATGTGTTACTTTAATCACCAAGGGGAAAAGAACAGGAAGAGCTGTGAGCTTGGGATGAGAACGAGTGTAGATGTGGGAGCCGTTGTAGACGAGCTGTTCAGTTCACTGGTTTTAGGATCTGAAGAAGTGTTTGGATCTAGAAATAATATTGTGCCATGAGTGTCATGTGTAATGCTCACATTACACATAACATGCTGCAGATAACATGTTCAATTTCTCCCATATCCAGAGATCTGGGCCAGTGTGCTATGGATAATAAATATATGCCTCTGGGAAATTAAACGTAATATACCTTTACAACTAGTTTAATGTACAACTGAACCTTAAGACACTGTTGTACCTTTGAAGCTGAACATTGTTTGTGCCGTTTATGACAGAACATCTGACTCCTTCAGGAGCCATGGTGCATTCTGGGAAAGAAAAGCTGAAGTCTTAACCGAACATGGAGTCTGCAGGGCTGGTGTTGACATCCTGCTCAGTGACATAGATTAACTACATTGGACTAAAAAATCTGAACCGGAAATTGAATTCAAGATCTGCAGCTGAAAACCTCTGGTATCACATGAATGAATGTGTGTGTGTGTGTGTGTGTGCGTGCGTGCGTGCTTGCGTGCGTGCGTGCGCGCGCGCGTGTGTGTGTGTGCGCGTGCGTGCGTGTGTAAAATATTTAATGTATAATTCATGATATACTCATTCATGGTAAAGCAGCAGAAAACATGTTGTTCTGTGTGATACAATAAACAAACTGAACAATAAAAGCATTTTTTCAACATTTCAGAGGTGATTACATTTCTAAATCTCTCTATTTTCAATCTTTCTTCAGATCTCTCTCTCTCTTTCGCTTTCTACAGTGTAGGTCGCAGGGGACTGCATGGGGACTTCAATTACTGTAGCACAAGCCACTCAAGTGAGTAAAATGGACTGTGGTTATTAAAGCACTGTGCTGCATTGTGGGTATTTGACACAAGCACAAATCATTGTCCCAGGTTGTCAGCAGTGGGAAACAGCCGGATTACTTTACTGCACCAAAGGGACATGTGTAAAGGCAACATATGTTTTGTGACATAAAACGCTGAATATACAGAAACGGGTAAATGACTCTGAGCGTCGCAGGATCAGCAAACACACACAACTGTGCAAATAAGTTCTTACACACACACAATGTGATTATGTCACAAATGACAAAGTATTTTAGGAAGTGAGGGTGTGTTCCACATGAAAACACAGATCTGATCACATTTAAGTGTTGGGCACTTAACGCATATGCAGCAAAGGCTTTTACTTCCATCAGTTCTGAACTGTAACTGTGCTCTCAGCCCTGGTTCAGTAAGACTAAATACATCATAATAATTCAAAACAATATATAATAATAATTTCCTACATTTTCGCTGATCATGAGCACAAGTCAGAATAAGTTTATATCTGATGTTTATTGTTGTTAATGATAGAAAATGAAAGAGTATTGACTTAAGTAATAGTTCAGTTATTGTCATGATCATTTATTTTAGAGCAAGAAAATGTGTTAATAAAGTAAAGTACTGTAGTAAGAGTGAACAGTGTTTTTGAAAAAATATATATTAATAAAAATATAAATCACTTTGAGTTATGCACACACAATATCATTCACCTGTATCAATATTCCTTGTGCACAGTAGTGTTTAGCAAGTAAATCTGTGAAACCCACAGTTCTGCAAGTGAGTCACTACAGTTTTGAGCAAAAGACCTTTCGATTGATCATCTGACCTTCTGGTCAATAAATGTTCAAGTGGTGATTATGATTATGGCCATAGATGTCAAAGTAACATAACAGTAGGAGCAGTAAAATAGTGCTAATGTATTATACCTTGAGGAAGAACTATAGTTTACTTGATTAATGATGCTAGTGTGGCCAGAACTATTAACCTGCACCATAGATATGAACATCTGATGATGAAATATCAGTAACAAGTGTTGATGAAACCTGCACACTGTTCTTAATGTGTTTTCACTGTATTCTGGCCTCTGTATGACAGTGATGATTGCTTGGCATCGTGAAGGACACTTCCCACCGTCACATGCACTGTTTTCCCCACTTCCTTCTGGCAGACGGTTCCGCAGCATCAGAACCGCAACTGCCACACACACACACACACACACACACACACA
>JBBIGC010087010.1:0-10225 GCA_037576955.1 Lepidarchus adonis
GTGTGTGTGTGTGTGTGTGTGTGTGTGTGTGTGTGTGTGTGTGTGTGTGTGTGTGTGTGTGTGTGTGTGTGTTGGTCTGCTCACTGCTTCAGACAGATTAGAAAATAAAAAACATCTCAAATGGGCGTGAAACCAGCTGCCACTAATGTAATGTAGCTGGAGAGCTCAACATGCTTGCAGGAGAGCATTAACTTTCAGTCCTGTTACATAAACTAACTGACACTCACATTACCCAGCATCACACTGAGTGATGGGGACAGAAACAATTACAGAGGGAATATGACAAAGTTTTCTTGCACTGTGTTCAGAATAGATTATTTGTTGACACTTACACTATTCATTACACAGTGTTTGCTCAGTGAACTGACAAGGATTGAATCTGGGCCTAGGAGATTCAAAGCTGAGAATTTAAACAGTACTACAACATAACTGACGCACCATATAGTGCAGTGTTTCTGCATAAGGGGACCATGGCATCTATCTTTGATTTTCGAGAACTGGGGGATCCAGACACGCTGAGCATGCTGCTCAAAGAGAGTGAAGTTTGCTCTGTGGAAACTACTACCAAGCAAATTTGTAAGTCGTGCTGTCATAATATTAAAGAACTGAAGGCTAGGCCTATAAATAAGTAATAAACACTTTAAAGGTAAAACTACTTTATTTCTCTGTAATTTTTATTTTTAACTCTAGGGGTATGTCGAAAAATCAGTGTGGAGAACATCTCAGCAATAACAGCGAAAAAACAGGCAAACCACCCTCTTTCTCCCTGCCCCTGCAAACAGCAGGCTCACACACACACGTGCTCACACAGATTACCGTAAAGCATTTAACCGGCATTCGACTGCGTTCTATTACCGTATAGGGCAATATATGCATGCATTAAAATGAAAAAAAAATCCAGCAACATAACCACAAATTTTCGTGTACACTGTAAGTCGAGTACCCCCTGTAATTCATAACACACACAAAGATAAGGAATAAGTTTTCATTCACACGTTTATAGATATGGACCAACAGCGACCAGAACTAATGAGTCAGCTCAATGTGACAGTGCATCATATTCAGTATCACAATGTCATCTATGTCTCATGTCTGTCTGTTTATGTTGTATGATTACAATAATATGTCTGACTGATTAAGTTCAGTATGTACTATACATCTCCGTGTGTATAATAAAGCACCTGTAAGAGTCAGTATTGTTCATGAGTAAGCTCCTGTCTCAAGTCATCTATTCGTATGATGCTGTTTCTGTGACTATGAGCTTGAGAGTCTGAAAGTGTCTCACCTTCGCCAAGTATGACCAAGCCTTTATTGGGGAAAAGTGTCTACATATGAATTGGAGTTCCATGTAAAAGCCTTAAGGCACACACACTCACACACTCACACTCATAAAAGTGTCTGTGCAGCAACAACCAAACACTGATTTATTACACTTGTGGAAATGACTGATACTTATTCAGTGAGACTTACTGACTTCTTTCTGTTGATTTCTGGTGTTACGGTTGTTGAAATCCAGTTGCTATTAAAACTGTGCTGATAAAAACTAAACTATAGAATATTAGAAAATAATCCCAATGGGAATAAAGGCAATGAATAATCATGGAAAGAATTCATTTACGTAGCATTCCAGTCACTGAAAGCAGGAAGGAAAGGAGGGTGCTTATGTATCGCTCTGCATTTGAGGAACACACTCATCCATGAGATACCATGTAGTTACGTTTTTTGCATTTAGCTGATGTTGTTGTTAAGTCCACTTTCACAAAATAACGGCATGAACCTCCTAACACCGTTATTAATAGTTAATTAATATTTAATAGTTAATATTTTTAATTAATATTGTATTATTATTATTATCAACTTGAGGCAACTTGATTACTTCAAAAGTGGTCGTCTGACTTTTAATGAGTTACAGTGTAATAAGGAACTGAGACTTTTTTTTATTAAAATACCTATTTTTAATGATAATAATATAATTTTCAGGCATATGAAGGATTGTGTTATTTATGTTGGATTGCATGTTATTTTTTCATTGTTTCAATTCTGTCCAATTTCATCCATATACAAGGGCACAATCTGGCAAAGCATTTAAAATTATAATTATATAATAATATAATCGATGCTGATGCTACAATTTCTAATCTGGTTTTGTCAATGTTCTTTTAGCTAAGTATAGACAGATAAACTCCCAGCAGGCAACAACCACTTACAGCCTTAGAGAAACACACACAGAAATGAAAAGGGACTCAGCAGGATGAGAGGGAAGAAATGCAGCATTTAGGCCGAGAGTGTTTTCAGAATGTCAGAGCTCAAAGCCCACTCACACACTCTCACTCTCAGTGCAGCAGTAAACTTTTTTTAGCATACAGTCTGCTTATATACACCTCATTAAGTTCATAAAATGTGTGATAATGATCCAGTGAGGTGAATCATGGAAGCAGAAGTGGGGAAAAAAGTATGCAGTGCAGGAAGCCTCAGGATAGGGAGGGAGGCTGATCTCTCAGACTGCGTTACTCACCACCACTCAGCCTCACGAGCCACAGACACTCAGCATTTTATCAGACAAACGAAACACTACAAATCACTCACTTTCTGCTCTAAATATAAAGGATACACAGATATGTCAATACCAGTGCTGATTCTGGTATAGAAACCTTTATATAATGCGAAAATTGGAACAACATTCTGAAAGAACTCCATCAGGAACTTGCAAACAATTTCTAATACAGTTCCAACAATTAGAGGTAAATGGGTTCAGAAGGTTCTCAGAAGTGTTGAACTAAATGATGCTGTTAAAGCCTTTATTAGGCCTATGACCAGTCTGTGTGTGCAAAACTGACAGTTAAAGACTAAATAAGGATTATCACATTTCTCTAACATATTCACCTGATATTCACCGGTATAACAGAGAAATGTGGCATTTAGTAGTTTAGTACCTGGTTTATGCTATTTTTGGATCAATGACATTTTTTATGCAGATGTTAACATGCATCCGTATCAAAAATGACCTCTTCTGTTACACTCCCCACATTACTGCATTTTCCTCACAGGTTAGAGGCACCATTGTTCATATTCTTATTTAGTCGTTAAGGGTCGGACTACAGCAGCCCAGTTTAGTTTGAGATGAAATCCCAACGACTGATTCCTTCTGAGAACTTTCTGAACCCGTTCACCTCTAAATACAACATTGTAAATATACATTGTCTGCTTGTTGGAAAAAAAGAAAAAAAAAAAAGGAAAAAAAAAGAATAGTTTGCAACTTGCACCAGTTCCGGTTGTGGCAAACTGTACCTGTATACGTCTATGGAGAGAGTTTTGTGTCAATATTATCAAATAAATGTAATAAGAATATATTTCTTGACTCAGAAACAAATGTAACAAGATTCACAAAGATAATTCATGACTTACTCTCTCCATATAAGCCTGACTACGTGTAAATAATCACAATGATCTTTTAATGTAATATTTTTACATTTATTATACTCTGTAAAGGAAGTAAGCACACATACCCGGGGCAGTGGGCAACCTCCATCACAGAGCCAGTGGAGCAGTTGGAGGCTAGGTGCCTTGCTCAAGGCCTGATGGTTGTTTAAGAAAATATAAAATAACCCTTCAGCCACAAACCCACTTCTTTAACCATTAGGCAACGGCTGCCCCACCAATTGTTCTATCGATTGATTGATTCTAAACAGTCTGAGCCACTTTGACAACGGTCTTATTGTGACGGATGGATGACTGAGTTAGAGAACCTCCAGAACAGCAGGTTTAAGGAGTGTTCCAGGTATGCAGCTCCCAAAAGTCATGGTCATGGGCACCCAAGACTCACTGATAACTGACTGTAAGGCTAGCCTGTCTGGTTGTATTCCACAGAACAGCTACTGTGGTTTGAAATGTTAATGCTGGCTATGACAGAAAGGTGTCAGAACACACAGTTCACCACAGTCAGAATTTCATGGAGTTGAACCTGAACAATGAAAGCATAAAGAGTAGATCAATTTCGACACATCTCTGATAAGCATTGTTGTAACGATTCCTGTCTTGGTTCCTGGTGTTTTGCCTGGTAGTCACGTGTCTTGTGTTTTTTTAATGCTTTCTCTCTACACATGCACCTTATTCGTAACTCCTGCCCCATGTTCAGGTGTTCTGTCTGTTTATCTCTCTGTTTCTTTCCCTGTTTATCTCTCTGTTTCTTTCCCTGTTTATTCTGTTTATTCTGTTATTACCCAGTCAGTAGATTTCCCTGTTTTACTGTCTATCTATTTTATCTTATTCTTTTGGTTCATCATTTTTAAACTCAAGGCTGCACGATTCTGGGAAAAAAATGTGAATCACGATTGTTTTGCTTAGAATTGAGATCACAATTCTCTGGCATGATTTTTTAAAAACTCTATTTAAAAGTGTATTGAACCTGCAGATCAATAATGAACCTGCAAAACATATACAACAAAACATACACATTCATTTGAGGATTCATTGTCAATAACACAAGTCTATCCACCTCCATCTTTGTCTAGTTCACTCTACTCCTTTCCAGCTACACAGCATCATGCGTTGTAAAGCTGTGTTTTCATTGGCAAATGAGAAGGCGGATTTACACCATGTGATGTAGTGTAGGAGAAAGGGAGGAGAGATAGTAAAATAGCTATGCGGGTTTTCATGCAACTAATAAAATGCATCAGAATCGTCACTATTTAGAAATGAGATCACATAGAGGTAGTTTTATGATTCATTTTGCAGCCCTAATTAAACTAATGTTAAACTTCACTGCTGCCCTTGTGCGTATTTCCTACACCCAACCCTTACAATTGTTACATGATCTGAAAAACTAGGACTGAATAGAACTTCCAGGATTTCTGGTTCAACAATACACTATTTGTCTAAATATTCTCCAGTGTGATGAATAAACCACACACTGACACTGCAGACACTCTCCAGTAATCCATGGGCCTAACATGTGGTCTCTTTTTTGTGGGTGTGCAGTTCCTTTCTCAAATGCTATCGTCACCTTCCCAAATTTAGATCTGCAGTTGACGGTTTCCTGCAGGCCAGACCGGTGGAGAAAGGCATTTCCGACCATTTTTCATCAAACCTCAGCGAGCCACAAACTGTGGGGATGTCGCTCACACAAAAAAGTTTAACAGCATTTGTCTCTCGTCCTCCCCTATTGTGTTAAACCACACCTCCTGAGGGAGGACCGGCCGGGACTTTCCTGCATTCTGCACAAGGCCTGACTAATAATAACCAATCCTAATGCAGGAAGGCAGCCTTTATCTGAATACAGGAAAACAATTGGGCAGATGAAGTTCGTCCCAGTGCATAAACCCATGTGACTACAGATAGAAAAGCAATGAAACACTGAGGAAAAGAGTGACCACCAAGATTCTCTGGAGTGTGCTTCTTCAGAAACATAACGTGCTCTATTTCATCAAATTAACAAGTTCAACATTATAGTTGAAAACGATGTAAACGATGCACTGTTGATGCTAGCTGTTGATGCTAGCTGAGGCTAATATGATGTTTCAGTGACCAACTCACTGCATACGGAATCAAAGCTGGATTCACATGAACAGAATATAGTCCAGTAAGTGCCAGAAGTAGGGCGCTGATGTCCAGTGGTTAGTAAGGGAATTTTGTTGGCTGACATCACAATGTAAATTAGTACCCAAAGTCCATCATGGAGGGCCAGTGTCCAACACATCAAACACATTCACTACACCTGGAAATCAACAGGTGAGTATAACAAGTGTATTTAGGGAAAACACCAAACTGTGCTGGACACTGGCCCTCCAGGGCAGGAGCATGACACCCCTGATGTAAAGTACGGTTTAACACAGTGGTGCCCATCGTCCCGTTCTTGGAGATCCACCACCCTGGAGAGTTCAGATCCAACACACATGAGCAAAACTCTGCAGAATTTAGCTCCAGCTCTAGTCTAAAATTGCTGATCCAGGTCGTAAAGGCTCATGTGTGTTAGATCTGAACTTTACAGGGTGATTTAACCGGTGACCACTGTCAATCTAAATGCTTTTGACACGTTTCTAAGGAAACCTAAAGATATTCTACAGGAATCTGCTGCTCTTTAATGGTAACCATCAACCCATTTCCAGGATTTAATCTTAATGATTTAATATTTTGCAGCATAAAGGCAACTTTAAAATATTTTTTTTCTTTGTGTGTGTGTGGGTGTACTGAGAGAAGTGTGTGTCTTTTCCTGTTGAAGAGGATTCACCCCTCATTAAATGCCTCAAAAAAGACGTTTGACAGGAAACACAATGGAAACTGCCGCCCGACCGTCCCCAGTTATTCATCCTGCTTGGTTTAATTACAGAGACGTGTCTTTCTTCTCAATTCAACCATGTTTTATTATTTCAGTTTCAGTTGAAGCATCCAACACAAGGCGTTATTAAAGTGCGTGACCCAAGCTCATGTATTACACTCGGTTAGACAGGCTGACCACAAAAACCTGAATTGTCTTACTCCCACTTCTCTGACTTTTCCTCTTGATCCTGCTCTACAGATTAAGTTTTTTGAGTTTGGAGCAATGCATGGCAACAGTGCGGGTTGCAGGGGGATATTAAAACATTCCCCATCACTCTGTAATCCGATTTGCAATTTCACTTAAGCTGATCGAGGAAGAATGCCAGTTAAGCTGCCCCCCACCACTTCATCTTCTTTACCTCTATACCATAACCTATTGTTAGACCCATCACTTACACCATTTCTGTTCATATTGTCTTTCCTTTGGTTTTGTTAGATGCTTCGGGGGATTTCTAGATGCCTTTGTGGGTGTATTCACTTTTTTACTTTCTTAATGTACATACATGCAGGTTAATATTTACATTTACATTTATTCATTTGACTGATGCTTTTGTCCAAAGCGACTTCCAGGTACAGGAACAATTAAGCATAAATTCAGATATGACAATACTGATGTGAGAGTTACAAGGAGTTTAACACATTCTTCTTAGTCATAGAAAACAAGTGCTACAACATTGCTTTCTGAAAGAGAAACACATTCTACATTATCATTAGGTGCGTATGAGTAAATCCAAACAGATGATGAGTGATACAACATTACTATCTGAAAAAGAAATATAGTATAAAATATGGAATAAATGTAATAAATGTTTACAGTGATTTTACAACACACACTCACACACATGCTCTGAAAGGCTCCCTCACTGATATTGTTATAAACATGTTGTTCTTTAACCCCCCACACCAAATAAAGTGTCTCCATCACCCAAGGGATCAACTAACATTTCCCTCCATTTTGATTCCAGAGCGATAATATATGATTATATTTATTACATTCAAATCCTCTGTTTATGCAGAGACTGGTTTCAGTCCCAGATCACCTGTTAAACCATTAATCAAAGTTCAAATTGTGATCATCGTTACAACAACCAGCAACCAACACGCGTCTTTAAGCAGCTTTAAAGTGGCCGCGTCCTTTACGCACAGAGGCAACGCGCCGTTTGCGCACACACAGCCGAGGCGCACGCGGACAGAAAGTTTGGCGGAAAGTTGACAAACCTGTGGCAAAGGCGTGATGGGCGGCAGATCATCCAAACAACACTTTTTCTTCTTCTTCGCGCCATCGTTGTGAACCCAAAACAGTCGCTCCGTCTAGCGCATCCCAGCAGCTCCGCACGAGCCGCGAATTTTCTCTCAGTGTCAGAGATCAATCACTCCCTTTCCTAGCGAGAGAGAGAGACACAGACACACACACAGAGAGAGAGAAAGGGGGGGGAGAGAGAGAGAGGGCTGGAAATCACGCAGAGTACGGACTATCGTAGTGCGCATGCGCACAAGCGTGGCGGCGCAACTTTTCCCCCTCGGTTTCAAATTATAGTATAAAACGACAGACGCGCCCCTTCCATGCGCTGTACATTGATGTTTAACTTGGGAAATGATTAAAGGGCACATATTCTATATTTTTATTGCATATAAACACACACACACACACACACACACACACACACAACACAACACACACACAACACCTTGACACCTCGACCAAAGAAACTTTATTTACACACATGCCTAAGACTCTTGCAGCTGTTCCCTATCAGTGTGTGTACTAAACACAGCTAAACACAAACTAACATTAGAATAAATCCAAACAAATGAGAAAACAGTAAAAACATCAAAGGTTCTTTCAGCTCCACCTGATTTAATGTAGAACTGACTAAGCTCAAGTTAGTACAAGTGATTGTGATTCATGATTTCCAATCATTGTGAATACACCACTGCACACACTGCACCACAACGAAATTTGTCCTCTGCATTTCACCCATCACACGTGCACACATGGAGCGGGCAGCTATCAACAGCGCCCGGGCAGCAGTGAAATGGGGACAGTACCTTGCTCAAGGGTTCCTCAGTGGTGCCCGGGCTGGGACTTGAACCTGCAACCTTCAGATTTCAGGGGCAAAGTCCTAACCACTCAGCCACCACTGCCCCTAGGCCAGTCACTTCCACAAGTAGAGCTCTGGAAATGGCGAGGCAAACACACTGACACACAACCTCATATTTTACTGTACTGATGGTATTTGTATGTATTTTAATGTAAAAGGAAACTGGGACTGTCCGGCTACACAGCTTTTAAACATTATTTTCTCAGGTGTGTGACACTGTATTTACAGTGGAACCAGTATAAACCATCAAAATTCTCTTCATAACTTTCCAGTCAGTTAAAGTTTCTGTCACATACTCTACATGTTGGCTTTTTAATGACAATATTTCTGAGTGATTATACCAGGAAATGGGGCTTTCAGATGAACCGCATATATCTAAACACAATGTTCCAGGACGATCACTTCCCTGGAGCAAATCCCAACCGTATTTTTCTTTGAGCCACAGCCAGAGGTCAGTAACAGAGTCCATTTATTTGAGTACTGTACTTAAGTACAGTTTTTGAGTATCCGTACTTTACTTGAGTAGTCG
This sequence comes from Lepidarchus adonis, assembly GCA_037576955.1. Classification (NCBI taxonomy): domain Eukaryota; kingdom Metazoa; phylum Chordata; class Actinopteri; order Characiformes; family Lepidarchidae; genus Lepidarchus; species Lepidarchus adonis. The sequence goes on from JBBIGC010087010.1 coordinate 8,947, forward strand.
TTTAACTTTCACTTCACTACATTTGAAAGACAAAACCGCACTTTTTACTTTTTACAGTACAGGAAGTGTGGGGTAGATCCCCTATCATTAAAAAAGGGTGTTAACCAATCATCCATCCCCAGTGTCGTGTTTGGCAGTTGATTGAAACATAAATCAGACTTCATTAAAAAGTACAACAATGATTCATCAAAAAGCTGAGAAAGAGAAATGTCCAGATGGTGCATCATCCAAATAAGGATATATATATATATATATTATATATATGATTGTTATATCATTTTATTGATGGTAGATCTTTTTGACCTAAAAGTAGTTTGCAAGTAATTTTGTACTTTTAATTCTTGCAAGTACTTTAACTTAAGTCAAATTTGACTGTATGACTTTCACTTGTATTGGAGTAACATTGGATTAGTATCTGTACTTTAACTTAAGTACTAGAGTTAGGTATTTTGTCCGCCTCTGCCCCCAGCTCATCATTATTAATCACCTTTATAGTTATGTGATTATTTTTGTGATTTTTATGCTGCTAGATTTGATCACATTTCATGTGGATGTTAAATCAACTCTTGTACTTTTGCATCATTTATTCACGTCCTATAATACATTTACACACCTGGGAAAAGACCTTAATATAAAAACAAGTGCTCTGTTCTGATTTACTTCTATTGGTAATCATTTTAAAAAGTTTGAATTGAAACATTTCTTATAATAACATTGGTGCAAATAAGTGGAACTTAACGAACAGCTGAGCAGACAGATTTTGCTAGCGACTGTATGGACGGAGTTTGGTTTGTCAGTATTAACCTACAGTGTTAAACCTGGTTCTTCATAATTTGAAGTTAGTTGGAACTCCATTACTTACAAACAGAACCTGAATAACACTGGGGATGAGAAGACTGGGTTTGACAAAACTGTTGAATGGAAAAGAGTATTAATATTTTGACAAATATTTTATATTATTGTTATTCTGCTTGGAGCATCCACAAAGTTTGCTTACTACATCATTATTTATCCAGTTGAGTTTATGATCTGTGTGGCAGAAGTCGAGTCGTATGGAGAGGTCTCGTGGGACAGGGCGGCGTGTGGGACGGGGTGTATGACATCATACACCTGCCACTGTTCAAATAAATACAGTCTTATCATAATACACTGCTGGACTAACGGAAAGAAATACATGTTTGTATCACTGGCTCCATTACGCATAGGTGTGTGTGTGTGTGTGTGTGTGTGTGAGAGAGAGAGAGAGAGAGAGAGAGAGAGAGAGAGAGAGAGAGAGAGA
>JBBIGC010087021.1:0-10225 GCA_037576955.1 Lepidarchus adonis
GGAACCCATCCTCCTCTGGTCGACACCGGAGAGTGATAAAAAGAGAAGAAAACTCTGAATAAATAAAATCAGGAGTTCAATGTTAAGAGGCATCTGAATTTGTCACTGGAACTTTACTTCATTTGTGCTTGTGTCCATTCTACGTCACTAACCAAGCATCACACAGTTATTCTATGGCATCATTCAAAGAAGTCTTTGTGGAGAAATGTTTTACGATTGTAGAGGTCCATCAGCATAAAGTGTAACGATTTCCTAACTGTGCGGGAGGATTCAGAAAAACAGAAATTAATCTATCAATCTTGGCCCCAAGCCAAAGTACTGATCCTAAAACCTTTTCTTTCGCAGGATTCCTTGGACAAGTTTCAGTGCAAACTTTAATGCAGTAGCACACTTGGAGTCGCTCTCACTTACTGAAAAGTCTGCCCCTAGCTCTGCTCTGCTGTAGTTTGTGTAATGAGTCCTTATCACGTAACGTCTACATCTGAGAATTCCTCCTGAAGGTCCAGTTAATGGTTTGTTTTAAGCGGTCGAAAGAATCGTCCAAATTAAATGTTAAAATGAGGCTGATGTTCAGCACGTTCATCACATTAGTCTGTGTGGTAAGGCTCTCAATGAGGAGTGGGTGCTTCATTTGAGGAGAAGGGGAGCTGGAGTGTGTGGGTGAGCTATTAAATCACACTTTGCTCCAGGCTCTTCTGAGATATGACAGTGACGGGCGAATCAGCCGCAGGAAAAGTGTGTCCTGGATTCTAGCCTGTTCCAGAGAAAGAAGCTGCGCTGCTTTATTACTAAGCTGGTTAACAGGGGTGATCTGGACTGCCTAACGGTCTGCCACGTTCTGATAATGAGGGGGAAACTTTCTGGGTGAATGTTCTCTGCTGGTGCTGTTGTTTAATCCATAAGGATTTATTTTGCTTATTATTTCATCACCTACAATGTTATGCAAGTACAGCATGTAGTGGACAGTACACATCTGTATTTTAATCATCCAAAGCAGGGAGCACACACATGGGCAGCCACCATCGTAGCATCCAGAGATCAGTTGGGGGTTAGATGCTGCAGTTGTGAGTGTCTATGTTCCTCAAGGTCGCCAAACTAATTTTCAGGTTTTATTAAAGACGGAGAGAAAAATCTCAGAGTACAAGTTCAAAGTTTGTGGAATGCTAATGACCATCAGCAGACGTGTTCAGAGATCTTAGGTTTTATAGGTTTTATACTCGTCATAGCTACGAGAGGTTGAGGTCACTCCTCAAACCAATTTCAACCAGTTTTATCCAGCTGTAATGTCACAGAGTCTGGGTGATGACGATGGAGACTGAGCAGTGTAAGTCAGATGAGATGATGCTTTGACCTTGATGGTGGACAACATGGCATTTTGTTAATATAGTTCTGAAGACTGGAAATACAGCTTTACAGTGAGTCAGCATATAATGGGTCACAGGGCCTAACCAGTTTTGTAACCCCAGATTCACCAGTTTTGTGACCCTAGAAACACCAATGCATTGCTCTGTCTCGTTCTGGGAATTGAACCAGCGACCCTTTGGTCAGACACTCTTTTTCACCACTTAACTTAAAAGTAAATGACAGTGGCGTTTTGGCTGGACTGTAAAGCAGTGTAAAGCAATGCCTGGACCAGCTTGGTTGGTCTATTCAAACACATCTGTGGAGATGAACAAAAATACATCAACAATAAAGTGAAAGTGACCATTTGTCATTGTGAACATACCTTGTCACACAACGTGCACCACAACCTCTCCATTTAACCCATCAGTAATCAACAGAGCAGTGTAGTAGGACAGCACCTTGCTCAAGGATTCCTCACTAATGCCTGGGCTGGGACTTGAACCAATGATCCTCTGGGAGAGAAAGGGGAGAAGGTCCTAACCCATTACTCCACCAATGTCTAAACGTTACCTCTGCATTTAACCTATCACACATGTACACGTGGATCAGTGGCGTCAACAGAGCCGCCCGGGGAGCAGTGAAGTGGGGACGGTACCTTGCTCAAGGGTAACTCAGTGGTGCCCGGGCTGGGACTTGAACCTGCAACCTTTTGATCCCAGGGGCAAACCACTAGGCCACCACTGCAGGTGAATATAATAATGAATATAAATCTGACATGAGGATGAATATAAATCTGAGACATAAAGATGAATTTTAATCTGATACATACATGAGGATGAATATAAATCTGACACATGAGGATGAATATAAAACATGACACATACATGAGGATGAATATAGAATCTGACAAGGAAAAACACCACAGCTAACCAAAAAACACAAACTAATCATTCTAACTTGCCATAGTTTGCATGATCCTGACCATTTATGTCTCAGTTTTGAGTCAATGCATTGAAGAAAACATTTTGACACGTTTCTACATTGTAGAAAGTCCAAAGTACATAATTCTCAGACTAGTGACGTTTTTCTTTTTTTTCTTACTTTTTTCCCTTTGGATTGGTGTTCTGGATGTTCTGCTCTAAGATATCTTACTTTTACAGGTCTTTCCGGGAATGTTGTTGGACTGCAGCTGAAGCTTGAAATTTCTAAATTCACTGGGGCACTGATAATGAACTGAATGCTAGCGGCCATGGCGGTTAGCAAAGTTTGCTAAGCAGTGGTTTGAGGGATGAAGTCAATAAAGCAAAGCTTGGCATAGAACACAATGACTGGCTATGACAGAACAGTGACAGCACTGAAAATGCAGATTAAGAAATATTTTACCCCAGTTGACTGGTTGACTGTGTATGCCCTGGCTTACCTCTGTTAAATGATCTCCCAATATCTGAAATATGTAGCTGTTTGTCATAAATGATCAATTTAAGCGAATAAAGTAATACATTGAAATTATTTTTATCTTTTTCCCCCTTTATCTATACCTATATGTTTGGTTTATTTCTATCATTGTTTTTTTTTATGGAGCTATGGAAAAACTATAATACACTATACAAATAAATCTCACTTTAAAGACAACATATTGCAGATATCTCGGTTAATACATATAGGTAGATCTACAAAAATTTTTTAAACATTCCTTTCAGAAAGTGAAATCCATATATTATATACATTCATTACACAGAGTGAAATACTATGTCAAGCCTGTATTTATTGGAATTTTGAAGATCATGGCTTTCAGATAATAAATCCCAAAATTCACTGTCTCAAAAGATTTATTAAATGTTTAAGATGTAGCTGTATATTATTGAATGTTTAGTGTATCCCACATCTCCAAAAAGCTGCAAATAATTAGAATTATGGTCTGAATGTACACTCATCCGGTTCAGTGACTGATGCACTACATATAACACCCGCACCCGGCTGTGGAGGCACTGCTGTATTTCCACTGCTTCCTTTTTAATCAAGTTCTGTTCCTTTTGCCAATGTAGGCCCATTGTGCTGCAACCACTAGATGCCCTGGGCTGCAGCCCCTGAAGCCCTTTGGGTTAATTTGGCCTTGAGTAGCACACAACGTCCCCCAAGCCCAGATTAACACACTTGACTCATGAAGCTTATGAAGGTGTGATAATTATCTGATGCATTAAATTGAGTGTGATACACCAGGGAAAGCCCAAAAATGGAAAGTCCATATGATCAGAGACCCACTGTCCCTGGCATATGCCCTTGGTGTAGTGGGCACAGCTAACCTGCTAGCGGACTTTTAATCATCAGTTTGTTCTTGGCTTGGCTAAAGTTGGTAATGTAGCTCCATTCAATGTAGTTTTGTAGGTCAGGTGACACAGCCCCCAAAGAGGAAAATGAAAGTACTAAAGTGTATTACTTGAGGCATTTTTCTGTGGTGTCTAATTTGTCTTGAACAGGCTGGATTTTGGACACTGATTTGATGTTGACTCCTGTTCCACAAGTCTTTGTTTTTGCCATGTTACGTTTATGTTCTTGTCATGCTCTGCCTTAGCCCTGCCCCTTAATTATTCCCATCTGTGTTTCTTTCCATGTAACTCCCAAGCCCAGGTGGTCTGTTTCCTGTCTTAGCTTTTAAACCTGTGTTTGTTTAGTCCTTGTTTAGTCATTTTTTAGATATTTTGCATCTCTATTGCTCATATCCTTGTTAAGTCTACAGCCTTGTCCACATGAGCATCTGAATAAAGCATTTTTCGAACATTCGTGGCATCAGATTCGCTCCAACGTGCAGAAATAGTGCGGTTGTTCCCATCGCATTGTTTCTGCACGTTGGAGCGAATTTGATCATCCACGTCGGGTTTGAGAGTTGCCTTTGTTCGGCTGCACGTTTGTTTGGCATCAATTTCTGTTGAAATCCTGATGAGCGCAAAGCACCTACATTGCGTTTACATCTCATTGATGTACTGTATATATCCCATGATTTTTCACACACTCTGTAGTCAGAGGGATTTATTTTTATTTTTTTGTATTTATATATCACGAACCCAATAAGGGGGTGAACCTGGGCTTCCTCATTACTGCCCCCACAGGTACAAACACAGCATTGCAGCCTGGGCTGCAGGTTGGCGTTCTACAAAGACAGCTAATGTAAAGTCATACAGAAGTCAATCAAACACCACTACAAAACACCCAGGTCGCTCAGAGCACATTAATTTTTACAAGATTGGGATAATCCTGTGTGGACAAGGCCTAAGCTGCGTTCATGTTATGCAAGTTAGTCCTAGTCCATTTCTGTCTGCATGTGTTTCACTCTCACTTTAAATATAAGATACCTTTAAAGGCACTGGTGCTTTCTTCCTGATGCCAATCATTACAGGTAATCATTACTTTTAAATATTCAAATAAATAAATAAACAGCTAGTAACATTTCTGTGTCAACCAGCAATGCCAGAAAAAAAGTTGTCTAAGCAAGACACACTGTCATATAGCATCACACATTGTTAACAAATCTGTAAGTGGTCTCAGAGGTTTTTTTTACCTGTTTAGTTTCAACTCTGTCTCTCTGGACTCAGTCCTCTGACTTTGACTTCTCCTGGTCTGGACTTTAGACTTTAGTATCCTGTTGGTTTTGACATGTTGATTTCTATGCAGCATGTCCTGCCTCTGAATATCACAGAGTGAATATCTGAACATCACCCATTTCAAGCGATATCAATATGGCTGAAATTTGTCCAGATCATTCTGACGCACTCCCATGTTAAGATCTTTTTTTTTCTTTCTTTACTGCAGCCACTACTGTGCAATGGGTTTGCGGGTTGGGTCCTTTCAAAATAAATTCCCTGGTGTAGGAACAGCAGGGGCAGGTATCTGTTTTGTTGCCATCTAGTGGTTACTGATGAAATTGATGTACAAGTGACCAAAAAACAAAAATCTTCAAAGCAATGTGACAATGGCTAGTTAGGTAGGTGAACAGGTCACCTTGGGTGTCTTCACTATTGTCACCCTCAAATTTGTAACACATAACAATGTGTCAAATTCATATTGGACATTGGGTCTTGATTCAAGTGCAAGGGTCTTGGATGCTGATGAATTTTCTCTGCTGTCACACACAGGTATTTATCGTGCCCTCATGTGCTGCATGTGACAGTTGAATCAAGACTGTGCAATGCGTTACAAGACAATTATAAGCCCTGTAGTAGAACTGTGCTACACATTTATTTTAAAATGAGATTTGACCCATATGATCCTTTTTTTGTGGTTGATACTGACAAAAGCTGAGTTAAGCTTTCCCAAATTGTTCGTATGATGTTCCATGGCAGACCCATTGCTTTAATGAAGGTGATGTGTTATTGGGGCTTGCCTGGAGTCCAGCCACCCACGCTGTACCGTCTCTGCGAATAAACAAACCATTTGTGCTCTTCCCAGGAGGCAGAGAGCCAGTCACATTACATGATCTTTACAGCTCTGTGGGGATACACCAAGGCAAAAAAAGACAGAGGAGGAATAACAGAGCAGCATCAAGACATTTGCCTCAACAAGCATGCATTCGCACATGCTCTCACACAAGTACGTTTGCCACAGATGGTCTCTCTCGTACCAGATGTGAGAGGTTGCCAAGACAGATGGACAGCAATTTGCAAAGAAGTGCATCTCAGGATGTCAAGTGTCCAGTCAGTCTTTTCTCATCTTTTCTGAAGTGGTATGAAGCACGGTCTGCATATGGAGCGCTAGTCCAGCATCTTGTTTCCTCGAGCAACCATCTTCAACTTTCCTCACAGAAAGTTCCTACATGAAATGGCGATGAAAACTCCACCTGATCCCAGAGATCTGGCCTAAAACGAAGCCCATTCTATGCTCATGCATGGAAGGTGTTAAGCTAAATAGTCCCCAAAGTGATTTAGTTCCGATCCAATATTTCACCATCATCAACATTCCATAGAAACACACAGAAAACCATTAAAGGGATTGGGCAGGAGAATGACAGTGTTTACTGTATGTTGTAGAAATGACCTCTGGTTCCATTCAACACCATGGTGAAGAAATTCAAATCTCACACCAAACTCACTCGAAATGGCAAACACCAAATAGTCCCCAAAACCGTGTCTCCTGCATGTTTCTATGAAATATCAATTATGGTAAAATAATGAAATCAAAACTAAATCATTTTGTGATCTATATTTTTTGCATTCTACTCTCATTTAAAAAAAGCTTGTAGAAATTCATACTGGTGATCTTTTCCTGTGACCGTTCTCTCTCGCTAACTATGGTAATAAGTGAATTTCTCCAGCAGAGGATCAATAAAGTCCTATTCTGTTCTATTCTGTTCTACTCAATTGTGGACTGTAGTTTGAATTGGTGGACTTGTAAAACCCCATCTGAAAAAGCACCGGTCCTCTTTTCCTCAGTTTTGATGTGTTACCCATTCTCTGCATCACTGAAAATAATTTAACCTCCCTTGTAATTTTCTACAAAACATGACACAAATATAACAATTAGTGACATCATTTAATAATACAGATTCTAAAATGAGTCATCAAAGAGAGAACTGAATGAACCAAGGAGGGATTAGATAATTAGCAGATCAGACAGAATTGATGAAAGCTGGGCTGATGAAAAGAATCTGACTTTTGTTTCTACTGGAACGTAGCATTTATTGTGTTTTAAGACAAAATATGTCATGTAATTTCTCTTCTTGCAACTGGTGGACATCTTCATCTCATCGTCTCATCTTGTAGCAGTCTGGAAATTTACCCCAAGCAAAAAACCCAACCAGCTTTTCAGACCTGGGCTCAATAGCCAGTGGCTATTAAGGGGTCAGCTTTCACAGAGTGAGGCGTAGTGTACATGTCTGTAATTTCAGTGCTGTTACTGTGACTCCTGCTGAGCTGAAAGCATCATGAAGTGTCTTAATTATACAGCAGAGGAGCTGACACGTGTTTCCGACAGATTGAAAGTACTGACCAGGGCCTTGTCAACTTCCATTCCTAGACCTCAAGCAAAACTGAGAATATGGTATTTTTGACTTTTGCTATTACTGGCGAGAAAAGGGAGACATTTGTCCATTTAGAAGCTGGAACATTTTTTGAAGCACCAGCGCACAGATGGACAAACAAATATGGCCACTTCTTCTGAAATGTCTTGCACACATCTCCACTTTTGATCATGTGTCTTCTTGTGTATACCAGAGACAGCCATTTCTGTAATTTGTGATTTTTTAAAAATCCAGTATGAATCTATAGTGTGTGTCATTTTTCTGTCTGGCAACAATTACCACACAGAAATTTTAAACCAGTATGAATCTGCATTTTGTTTGACCATACAGTCTGACAATAATAATTGTGGCAAGACTTTACTCCAGTATGAATCAGCAATGTGTTTAGTCTTTACAGTCTAACAGAAATAGCTGTGGAGTGATTTTTTATCCAGTATGACTCTCCAGTGTGTCTATAGTTTTGGCATTCTGACAGTAATGCTTATTGACATATTTTAACCCAGTATGAATATGCAGTTTGTGCAGTTTCTACAGTCTGATAGTAATAATTGTGGAGATATGTTTTACCCAGTATGAAATAGTAGCATGTATAACACTCATGCACTGAAGTAAAAGTGAAGAGAATTCACCACTGTTGGATTTAATTTATTATTTTAGTGTGATTTAAAGTTATAAATAAACAATACTGGATACAGAAATGATTAAAAGTACACTATACCAAGCTTTTTATTGTTGACATTTTGTCATTTTTAATATTATTGCAATTAATAATAGCGAATTCTAACTTCTGATACTAAAAAACTTTCAGATCAATTCATCCATGGAGTATCTGTGTTTTTACACCACCAGTCCCTTATTAACAGGAAGGGGAACCATGAAGACCAATTGGATCTCAGCATAAATCAGAAGTAAGAAAAACGACTCGTAATGTGATCATAGCCTGAGGTAATCCACCTCTGTTGAATAGAAATATTCCATCCTGCAAAATCCTCCCCTTACATTTATAATGATTATTGACTGAGAAAGACAAAGAGGCAGAGCAGCGAGACCCCTGAGGCATACCCCTTTAGCATTTTCATGCTAAAAAATAAGAACGATTGATTATTTTCACCATTCATCTGATGTGCCCTCCCCATCCTGGCTGCTGTAACTTACATTTATTCATTTGAAATGAAGCTTTTGTCCAAAGCGATTTCCAGATACAGGAAAAAACAAGCATAAATTCGGACATGACAATACTGGTGTGAGAGTTACAAGGAGTTTAATACATTCCTCTTAGTCATAGAACACAGTGCAGATGATAAGTGCTACAACATGGTCTATTCAAATATACGAGGGCTAAAAGAGTCCAGGACATTCTTCTTTGTCATAAGTGCTTCAGCATCTGCTGATGTTAAGCTCTTTAAGTGCTTCTTCACCTATGATAAGGCATGACGCAAGATACATATTTAATTATGAACATAAGTGAGTATAAAACATTATTTTCCAGCATTGCCTTAAGTTTCTTGGGCATGGAGTTCAGTAGAGCTTCACAGGCTGCCATTGAGATCCTCTTTCACTCCTCCATGATGACACCACAGAGTTGGTGGTTAGAGATCTTCTGCTTCTCCGCCTGCAGTTTGAGGATGCTGCACAGATGCTCAAGGTTAACTTTACCCTCAGTTTCTTTAGGCAGTGGTCGTCTTGGAGGTGTGTTTTGGGTAGTTATGATGGAATACGGCCCTGAGGCCCAGTTTCCGAAGGGAGGGGATCAGCGCTTCAGTGTGTCACAGTTCATGTTGCCAAATTAGTTTGTTGTGCTCCTGACTGTTGATGTGAGACCATTTAGAATTGAGTTCTGCCCATTTTAAAGGATTAAATTTTATCACTTTATTGCTATACCAGCCATATGAACACAAAACATAGCGAAGCAAATTTGTTTACACAGTTTTAGAAAGAACAGAATTGGGGGGGGGGGGGGGAATTGGAGCCAAATAGTCATGACAGTCATTTCAATGCTGTTAACTGACCCCCTATCCTCAGGTTGCTGTTGGGATCCCCATTTTGTAAAACAACAACTAATGAAATAACTTACATAAAACTAATTAGACATAATAAAAAATTAACCAAAATTAAGTTTAAACATAATAAAAGATTCAATCAAAACATCAATCCCCAATCATTAAAAGCCAAAGAGAACTAGGTCTTCAGCAGCAACCTGAAAATGTCCAAAGTCTTTGGAAGTTCTTGTGTAAAGTGGTAAATTGTTTGAAACATTGTGCAAAATCTTTGTGACCGCTATTTCTGTAACAACAACCACTGGTCAACTCTTGTTCTCTAACCATGGTATGAAGATACAGAAGCTCTGCCAAGTAAAGCGGGTCTAGCCCATTAAACGCCTTAAAAACAAGCAATAGGATCAATTTTATAATGGACAGAAAGCCAATGGAGAGAGACCAGTAGCTGAGTTGTGCAGTCACGCTTTCTTTTTCCTGGAAAAATAAGTGGCTCAACTCTGTATGCAGACATAAAGGGGCGACTGCTCCATGGGCACATACTGTACAAAGAGTTGCAATAGAAATAAAAGTATGAATTTCATTTTCAGATTTGTTCCCTTTGAAAAAGCTTACATAGCCTTCAACTTCCAGTTGTTGTGGCTAGTTTATTTCCAAAGCTAACACCAGTGGCGAGCTGTCACTTTCAACAACAAGAGTCTTTAGTGCTAACAATCTGGAATAGTTCAGCAACACTTCTTCAACATTACAAAATTAGAAGACAGGACATCAAGATGGCAAGTTCTCACATCTTTGATTTAGACTGATTTGGGGAGAGATAAATGATGAAAGGCAATTGAAATATATACACTCAAACCAGGTTAGCTCGCCCCCATTG
>JBBIGC010087042.1:0-10224 GCA_037576955.1 Lepidarchus adonis
TGAGGTAGTCGCGGAATAGTATAGTCTTGAGGTGTTTCTTGAAGGTAGAGAGAGTCTCCGCAGTTCTGATGTGTCTGGGAAGTTCATTCCACCAGTGAGGGAGAATGAAGGAAGCCAGCACCAATCTACACATACACGTTTGTTTCCCTCATTGCTAGATTTACCAGCTTACAGTACAAATAAGTGCAACTTCTATTACTAGCATGTTTACACGTTCTTAAAAGAACAGTTCAGGAAAAAAAAAATTCACACAATTCTCCACTTCCTCCAGATGTTTTCGATCAATGAAGACATACTGGAATGCACTTTTAGCTTCTTTACTTTAGCACTTGATCTACAAGGCCAACATTTCTAACAAACATTAGAAGTCGATAGACTAGATAGAACTGCATCAAGGTCTTTATTAAGGTGGCTTAGACTTGTGGATGTGGTTTACACATAATATTACTCACTGTGAACTATAAATATGAACAAATTTCAGCAAAAAGCACAGCTATTTTAGCAACACACCAGGGCTGGAGACAGACCTATAAGCAGATTTTTCCACATTATTTCCACAAAAAAATATTGTAGATCAGTCATCACTACAGTGATTTGGGAATGCAGGCCTCATTTTTTCCCTTTGTGTTAGACACATAGTAAGTCATATGGAGTTCTAAACCTCATTGACTGTGGGGCAGTGGTGGTCTAGTTGTTAGGACCTTGCATCTGATAAGAAAGTTGCAGGTTATAGCCTGAGACACTCTTGAGCAAGGTACCATCCCTACTGCACTGCTCCTCAGGTTGGCTCATCCCAGTCTTGTGCAGGTGTACAACATTGTTCCTGGTGTCATTAGACAGCTCTCTAGACGCCATGGTGGAAGTTGGAGTCAGACTGTTTGAAAGTGTGGACAGGTGTGTTTTATAAGATAAGTTCAAACAGGTGCCATTAATACAGGTCATGAGTGGAGGATAGAAGAGCTTCTTAAAGAAGAAGTAACAGGTCTGTGAGGGACATAATTCTTACTTGCTTGTAGGTGCTAAACACTTATTTTCTGCACCATTATACAAATACATCATTTAAATGTGATTTCCTGGATTTTTTTTCCTGGATTGTCTCTCACAGTTAAAGTGATGATGATGAACATTACAGATGTCTCTCATCTTTTTCTCAGCTCATCTAAGTGCCCCACTGTTACGTCAGGGCCCTGTTCCTCCGAGTGCGACTTAAGTTTAAAGATTGTAAGTTGGAACTTGCACAAATAGCTAACATATAGTCTCTCTCCTCTCATTACCATAAAGCATTTAGTAGGCGTTCAACTGCATTCTACTATCATATACTGTATGCACTTCCAACTGCCTCTTGCCACTACTCCCAGAAAACCACTCTTTCCACCTCTTTTCTGCCTGTATTACCCACCTCTTTTCCACCCATTTTACCCAACCTTTTTTCCCGCACCAGATACTACATAGTCCACAATGCTTTGCTCCCCATGACACACCAAACACACCAAATTCCAAAACAACTTGGAGTGCAAGCGGGGTAACTTTTTAAAAAAAAATAAGTTGACAATGTAACCACGAATCATTGTGTGTCGATTGCAACGTAACTCGAGGACCCCATAATCATTCAATAAATACTAAATATAATTACTATGAAATGAAAATGCAAGTTTTGAAGCTATGAGAATATGTACATATGTAATTTATTGTAATAATGTCGCAAGTCAACTTTTATTTACAGAATTGCACGCTGCACTGAGATGCAATTTAAGGATGATGCAAGTCCCTGCATTTATTACTGGTAATACCTAACTGAGAAAAGATCAGCTGCAAAACACTACAGTAGTGTGGGGGAATCCAGTTGTGAGCCGTCATGATCATACAAAACCACAAAAAAACAACAACAAGCAAAGAATGTCACTGAGGCGTTGTACTATTAGTGTGACACAGTACACTGCTCTTATTTTAACTGCGGGAGAGAGGCCCAGTCCACTGCTTATGCAAACACAGGATTACATGTGATACAGTTGCTCATAACACTGTCTTGTTCATTTGTTATGCAGATTTTTTTAATTAATTTACCTTTTTATTAACAATTCATATGAATAAAAAAATGATTTAAAATTAATAGTTGCTGGACAATTAGCATGCTAGCTAAAAGGTATGCTGACAGAAGAACAGACAGAAGCCCCAGAACAGAGTGAAAGGGGAAAGTACAAATAGGAACATCATGCAACATTTGGCCCAGATTTCTTGTAAGAAAAGCATATGTGGGATGATAAAATGTCATTTGCTCATTCAGAGTTCTATGAGGAAACCTAAAACTCACTTAGCCAGATGCTCAGCTGGGGACTTCATGATCAAACTGATTTAACATGCTAGTGTTAGTGTGCAATCCCTTTGTCCAGCGATTCTTTGACACCTAGATCAACAAATATGTTTTTGAGCATCTGCAACCTCCATTCCAAATGAAAACTTGCCCCTCCACTAATGTTGCTATTGCTAATCCCTAACCCTCCACATTAGGACCCACTGGGCTTGTGAAAGTATGGCTGGGGTTACATTTTCCTCAGTGTCAGCACTGTGGCCTGTCTGACCATTGAAGCGGTGCAAGACTGTGAACATTTCAGCCTTTTTTATGCACACAACATTAATAATCCATAGACCAGGAGCACAAAGAGTTAATATAAAAAGTGTGATCTGGCTGGAATACGCAGTGTGAGGCAGCTAAGCTGCAGAGGCTACTTTTACTTTTGGGGTCATAATAGGTCCTGTTTAAACCCCTTAAGCCTGTTGCACTTGTTTATGCTTATTGTTACCAGCAGAACGAAGGATTTAGAATCAAGCATTTACTGGAAATGTGGGTAAGTACAGTGTTACATAACCAGATTAGCTTAGTTGAATTTAAACTCCTTACAGAGTGTACATTCTAACACAGCAGTAATTGTGTGGCCTTTTGATGGTTTTGGGTGATTTAGTGCTGCAGGCACACTGAAATCTGAAGGACACTTAAGAGATCTGAAGGAAAGCTATTACACTATGTTCAAAATAAATAACAAGTACTCAATACATATAATCAGTCTCGAGTTTGAACAATTATTTTTCACCAATCACTCATTAAATAATATGTACATTTAAAGTGAAGTGAATACATTTGTCATTGTGAACACACAACAGTGTACCACAACAAAATGCAACCTCTGTCCTCGACTTACGATGGGGTTCCGTTCCTCATCGTGAGACTTAAGTCGAATCCCCTTACATAAGCGTCTACTGTGTTTTACCATGGGGCCATACTTCTGTCAGTCCACCAGAGGGAGACATTCACTCACGGAGGCTCTGTATTGCATTTTGTAGTGTGCTTGGCTGTCTGTCTTTGTGTTGCCCTGCGGTGGGTTGGGATCAGCTCCGACATCCCCTATAACCCAAAATGGATTAAGCGGTTTGGATAATGGATGGATGGATAAAGTTTAAATGTCATATAATTTGTTTTTACAACAAATATCAAGCCAAAGATAACTGAATTTAAATGTTAAAACAGCAGAATATACTTTTTGTCTTTCTCCTTGCCATGCAAACCATTGTTGTTCATTATTTTCTGGGGTGGGTTCATTAATATTAACACTAGCCAATGTGACAGAGGCCTTCAGTTAAGTTACCCTGGGTTCCTTTTTGACCTTGCAGTCTATTAAACAAAAATATTTCCTTTGAGTTATCTTTATGACTCCAGGGGAGAACAACAATGTTTTCAATTTCAAGGACTTCAGTTTCCTCCGTTTGTACACAGTCAGGTTGACTGTGAAGTGATGAAAGTCCAAATGCTTTCTAGATGGTTTAGTGACATTTTCCAGCCTGGTGAGCATCAGCAAGTCTTTTTCTGTGGTCCTCAGGAATTCCTTTGGCTTTACCATGATACACTTCAACAAACACAAGAATTTGATAGATCCCATATTTTTTTTAGAGTGCTTATTTATACAAAAATGTCATCCTATTGATTCAAAACAATTGACTCTAATTTAACCTTCAAATCATGAATCTGCTAATAATAAATTTGCAGAATGGAGCATGTTCCTCAATAAAAAAATGACCAAGAATATTATTTTTGTTTCATTTGTTTAATTGCATGTTCTTTTAAAATTTGCTGAATCAGATGATATTTTGGTCATATTTATGCATAAACAGAAACAGAAAATTCACAAAACTCCAAAAGCTATTTGTTGTAAAACAAGTGAACAAACTCTCTGGTACACTCCATAGGCATATGTACAAAAGGTCAGGACCCTTGATGAAATAGTGGGTCATAATGCTCCATGTACAAGAACAGTGACAGAGTACATACTTGCCTCAGCACTTTGTTGACATGAAACAACTTCATCTTGTTGCTTGGCAAAAGATTCACTGAGCTCAGGCCTGTTTGTCAACTGACTCTACAGGGCAGATCGAAGTTTGGTTTATTTCTTTGAGATAACCCAAAGACAATCTTCTGTGGGTATGTGTGTGCATGGCGACATTCAGCATTTAACCAATCCTATAAGCTTGTTCTAAGCCCTGCCAAAATCTTGTCAAAGTAGGATTTTCAGAATTACTCTAAATGAGAGTTGGCTATGTTACAGCTTCAGATTTTCTGGTATTTCAGGGCTGTGGCAATTATTGGCTTCATTCAAAAGTGTCACAAAAATATCAGTTTAATGACTTTAACATGCAGGTTACCTTACCAATACTAGAACATTACCTCCATACAAAATGGACTATAGATTTGTAGTGACTTTGTAAGACTCACTAGAGCGATACCACTAATACTACTGTATCCTCTTAAAAACTCTGCAGGTTTTTACTGTTGATGGAAAACTCAGACACCCATGCACTAGTATCAATCAGCCTTTGATCTTCTATGTCCTAATATTTCAATGTGAAGCATTTCCTTTTCATAATATTCCAGTTTAGCAGTGAATAGTTTCATTTTATGGTTGAATGGAAAATTCCGAACACCTCTGGTCAAATTACATCTTTTGTTCATTTTCAGAGTGAAAAAAATAACACTTCAGGGAAATACTTAATACTTTCAATTGTGAGTTTAAAAACAAAACAGAAATATATAATGTGCCAATTGAGCAGGCCACATTTTACTTTGTTTTTGCCAAAAATGGCAAGTCAGGAAATAAATAATAATTGAGTATTAAAAATTCTGCAGATGTATGATACCTTTATGCACAAACCTCATTTCCAGAAAGCTTGGACATTTTCCAAAATGTAATAAAAACAAAAAGCTGTATATGTTAATTATTGTGAATAAAATGATATAACTGACAAAAGTATAGACAAAAGGATTTTTAATAGCTTTAGTTATGAACCTAATTATATATTGCAAATGTACAAAAATGTATAAGGGTACAATATACAGTATGTATTCATGTTTCACTGGTTTGGAAGACTACATTAAGCAGGCCAATGGTGTATCATTATTGTAAAACTAGCTTCCATCAAAGGCTCCGTCTTTGCAAAGGTGAGTGGTGACTCACCACTTTGTGTCAAGTTTTGTGAGATAACTGTTAGTTCAAAAGGGCCATTTCTCAACACACAATAAGAGACGCTTGGTCTCTCAGCATCTACAGTAGATACAATTGTGAAAAGATTCAGGGCATTGCATAAAGGACAATGCTGGCAACCACTGTTGAATGTGCATAATCTGCAAAACTGTCATTCTACTGTGTCAAATATAGCCACTTGAGCTTGGGAGGAATTCAGAAAATAACTGTCACTTAACCTTCATTGCTGCATCAAAAAAATCAACACTGTATTATGCAATGAGAGGAAGCTATATAGTAACTCTATTCAGAAATGGTAGTAAGTTCTCTGGGCTAATCTCTGAGTTAATCTCAGACTGACTGAATAACTGTAGAACCATGTGTTCTAGTCAGATGAGTCACATTTCAGCTTGTTTTTGGAAAATAATGGCCATTGAGTTTTCTTTGCCAGAAAAGAAAACACACATCCAGTCTTTTATCAGTGAAAGGTGCAAAAGCAACCACCTGTGATGATATGGGGATGCATCAGTGCCCATGGCATGGGTGTGTTACATATACAGTATAAGAGGGTACCATTGACTCTGAGGGGTATATTGGAATTGTAGAAAAAGAAACATATATTCCATGCTTATTTGACAGGACAGTTCCAGACCCCTATTCTGCTTGGGCCTACAGCAGCAAAGCTTCGTAGACAGAGTGTGTGCTTGATTGGTCTGCTGCCAGTTCAGATCTGTCTGTTATTGAAAATGTATGAACAAAAAAATGGGACAGGATGTGTTTGCAGGCAATATTTGATTGAGCTGGGCTTGTCTTTTAAGATTATTGGAATGGTACAATAATAATAGATTTAAAAAATATATATTTTTGAAAACAGACTGTATTGGTAGAATCAGTGTAAAATGAAAACCCAACTAACTGGCGACACTTTTGCCACATGTTCAGTGAAATTACGTAATATTGATCTAACTATGTGAGTAATCACAATGCCTTCTTGGCTAATACATCTTCGTCTGTGTTTGACCTTGACACAGGAGGGAAGAGAATCAGACACAGGATGCAGCCAAGTTTTGTGAATCAGTATTTTACTAGAATCTTCCATCATGCATTACGTTTGTGATTCCACACCCACATCTCTGTCAGACATTACCTCCTCTGTTGTCTTTCTGGTGTTATTTACAACAGATGTTATCTCAAAGCATCTTCAACGCACCCTGACCTCTAATGAACAAACCAAAGGTGATAAAAGCATGAAAAACCTCTCTAAAGTAGGAAAACCAAGACTCAAAGGAGAATATTGCTTACTCAGTTCAAATGAAGATTCAACAGAATTACAGTAACGATGTTTTGGGAATTGTGAATAAAGAAATTAATTGAGAACACAATTAACTGCTGAAAACCAGTGATCACTTCATTTATTAACCATTAAACATAATTTTATTTTAATTTTAAGTTCTATAGAACTCAGGTGTGGACATATATTCCAGACTTAAAGGGTTAAACATAGAACTGAAATGCCTTTTCTGTGTGTTTGGCACATACTTCTATATGTAAATTACATTAGCAGTCAGACAGAGGAAACATATCCCCACCTGACTACCCAGTACCAGCCTGTCGTGATCAAACAATGGTCGTACGATTTCTCCATAAAGCATATGACCATTGTCAATAAATCCATTATGAATGTTTGACAATTGCTCCATTGACAGATAAGGAATTCACTAAGCAAGCCACGTTCTGGCTGATCTTGCCAAACAATGACTCACCATCCCAACCCTGGCACATATATTCAGTCACTCCTACACATGGACATGCATAGTGATTCATATTTGTAATTTTATTACTGAAATTTAATGTAACCTGGGTGTCATGTATGCTTTCAAGTGCAAAATGAATACATAAATAATTACATTTACTTAGGTATTTAAAGAATTATTTATTCACATTCGCTTATGTGACTTCTGTAGCAGCACAATACAGTCCTTGTTAGTTGACACTTGGTTATTTAACTGGATAGAAGCAGCCAGGACTGGATCTGTGGGGCCTGATGGCTGTTCTTTTATCGCTGAAGTATTAGAGGAGGCAAGGAGATGTCTATCAGATGTGTTTTTCAATGACCCACAGAAAAGATTGTTTGGGCCTACACTTGGAGCCTTAGCAACAGCTGAACTGTGGAGAAAAACCTGGAGGTCTGCGGAGGATGTGCTCTGAATTGTTAACAAGCACAGCAACAAAGTCATTTATCTAAAGGTTTAGATTATATTCATTTAAAAAAAAAAACAATATAATAAAAAAGAATAGTACAAAATATCAGAAACATTGATAGTTTTCTAAATAATGTTTTTTTCTGAAGCATCCAGGAGTGTGTTTCTTCCTTATGTGCCAGTAACAGTGAAAAACTCATATATTGTGACTGATGAATCAGTATGAATCCATTTTAAGTCACAGTTCCCAATACAAAAAGCACCAAAAACAGTATGACACTCTGACCATATCATTCAGATCTTTCCACATTGCTCAGAATCAGTAAATTATTAAAGAGGTAATATACAGCAGGGCTATGAGAAATGATTTTTTTCCCATTGACCTTTATTACTCAGAATGCCCCAGGATATGTATAGATGAACATGTTTATGTATGTAGCTTTATTGCTATTCTGTACAGTACCAATACAAGGTGATGATGGAGCTCCTATTCCTTGCACTTGAGCCAGTGCCACAGAGCCAAGACTCTCATTTTGTAACAATGTAGGGTTAGTTTAATCTACAATGGTCATTAGAAGAGGAACCTACAGTTTTATTGTGATGCTTTAGTTTTCTGTTGTACTTTCCCATGGTCTTTTACTTCTGAATCTGTGGTTATTTTGCTAAAGAAGGTCATGTGCCATTCTTGCCCTCCCTTGGAACATAAAGGGTTTCATATGAACATCTTTACGGTGCTTTCAGTTTCTGACTTAGGTTACCTTTTATTTCCAGCTTCATGGGCGATCAGGAGGGTCTCCATGGATTTCTATTTAGGATGAGCTGCAAAGACCAGTTGAGCAAACCTATTGTGCACTGGTCTGTATACAGAAAGCTGTAACCCAATCTTTGGCATAAACAAAAAAGAAATCTCTTCTGCTCTGACATTAAGTATGCAGAGCATTCCTGCTTAAATGAAGCCCTGGTTACACTATGTGATACTACTGGCCAATGTGGAAAGCAAACAGCATGCTATTCAGGCTACACATAAAGAGAGATATATGAACACAAACCTATACAACATGGCCCATGCCCAAGTCTACTAACAATAACACAGACTAATGGAAATTCCTTAGAGGGGAGGAATGTACACTATTTGATATACATTACCATATTCTGTCTAATCGGTTAATTATTGGCTTGGCCAAAGCTCAAATGTATACAATTTTCTACTTACCACAAATATTAGCCAAGACTATCTGTTTTCCAAAGCCTCTTTAGCACTGAATCTACAAAGCTAATAAGTAATATAAGCTCACACTCCATAAACTAGCATTATGCAAACTGTATGCTTAAATTATTACACTCTTGCCTCAAACCAATGTCAAATCAATCAACGAAATAGGACCCAGATTTGCTTAGCCCACTCAAATGAATGCACTTATACTGCAGTACACAAGCCTGAGTCTCAGAGGAGCACCTAAAGGCGCCTGCTGCCCCGTAACACCTTTAACCATAATGGCACCATTTCCCTCTTCCCTGCACTTATTCCCCATGTCCAATTAGGCCTCAGTCTTTTTCCATCCACTGGGCACGGTATAAAAACAACCTGTCGACCCTCATTAGGCCCGGCACTGTGTTTTTAAAACAACTGGAGCTTCATTGGAGGCCCAGGCTATGTAGAGAAAAGGCTACGAGCGAGCTCTAAGCTTAAAACTCTCGCTCCTAAGCCAGACTGAACACAACCTATGCCAAGCCCATTACAATGCTAAATTCATCTTCTAGTGGGCTGATAATTCTGCATCTCCAGCTAAGTCCTTATTTGCCCAAGATTTTCTGCAGCATCAGCACAGCAGAATGAACGGTGAAGTTGTGTCTTGAGTTTTCTGGACAGAAAGATACTTTTACGCCTGTTTTTTTCCACAAACCTGCTAAAAATCTATAATTAGTTATGGTTATTAGTTACCTCATTCAAAAGTAATTACATTTCCAATTACTCATAATTAAGTAATTAGTCATTAGAGAAGGTTGTGGATTTCAGACCAGAGTCACGTAACATTTCTTTCACTGTCGATCTGAAACAGTCAAATAATTCAACAGCAATGTAGTATTGATGGCAGTGGTTTGTACCCCAATCTAAAAAGATCCTTTGTAAATGCTTCTAAATGTGTTTAGTAGCCTACCATTCCACTAATACATATTAGGTGAACATACAGATATGCTAATGGTTCTCCTTCACCCTTCAATATTTTCCTCATCATTCTGCAGCAGTTGCATAGAAGAATCATCAACATGCCCAATTGCTCTGGGCATCTTCCCTGCACCTTTTTAAATCACTGCTCATTTCCTCTCATTGGCTTCTGGCACAATGTAAGAGCTTGAGTTTTATTTTATTTGATCAGGATTGTTGTTTTTAGTCCTGCCTTGTTTTACACTCCGTTGTATTTTAGCTTTCTTACTTTGGAATTGTGTGTGTGTGTGTGTGTGTGTGTGTGTGTGTGTGTGTGTGTGTGTGTGTGTGTGTGTGTGTGTGTGTGTGT
>JBBIGC010087052.1:0-10224 GCA_037576955.1 Lepidarchus adonis
TGTGTGTGTGTACGTGTGTGTGTGTGTGGGTGTAGGGGTGTATTTAACTTTGGTTCAGCTCAGCTCAAGTGCTGGCAAAAAGCCAGGGACCCATTCTGAGGGAAAATCATGGAAAGGAGAGAAAATCGCTGTGGAGTGATGGTGTGTCCATTTCCTCCCCACCCTCTGTCCATGTGTCCATGGCCTGTTCAGAGCTCAGCCCTAGTTCTATATTTAACACTGGGCTAATATAACACACACCACCTCTATTCTCACTCTTAAAGCACAACTAACACCCTCAGCCACATTAATGTCCAGATATAAAATCTTACATTTCTGACAGTCTGTGAACCCTTTAGAATTTTTCTATCCATCTGAATAAATATGATGATACAAAATGTAAATATAAGTAAAGAGAACCCAATTAAACAAACAAGATCATTTATCGAGTAAAACGATCCAATATCACATACGTCTGAGTTGCTTTTAAATTCTGGTGTGATTCCTGCCATCACTGATGGAACAATGTATTCTGAATTATACCAGAGAAAGAAGCATCAGGACATCTGTCTGTTTGCCCAGTCAAAGTCCTGATTTTAACCCAATATAAATGTGGCGGCAGCAGTTCATATGAGGAAACTCACCAGAGATCAGCAGTTACTGGAAACATTTAGTTGCAGTTTTTTCTGCAAAATAAAAGTCTAAAGATACTGAAAGCAAAGTTTCACCTATTTATGCCACTGATACACATATAATATTGAATCATTTCCCCTCAAGAAATACATAAATGGTTAATAATAGTATGTCTTGTATTTTTGTTTAATGGTCTCTCTTTATTGACTATTATTTGGGTGAACTTCTGAGGATGTTTACGTTAGCGATACACTAACTCCAATAACTTCTCTCTTTTCCTTGTATGGCCTTTTCAGTGTCTGTTACTTTATCAGCAGTTCTAAAATAGTTTTTCGTAATGTTTGTTCATTCTTTCATTCTATCCTAACCAGGGTTGCAGGAGCACTTGGGCCTATCCCAGCACACATAGGACAAAAGGGGGAGGAACACCCCGGACAGGTCCATTGTAGTTGGTAAAATTTTGTTTATAGCAATGTGATGTAGAAACACAGGAACAGAAAAACATTCACACATGCAGTCACACCCAGAGGAGGACAGTAACTAAGTAGATTTACTCTTTTTTTGGGAAACGTTTAACTTTCACTTTACTACATTTGAAATACAAAATGTACTTTTTACTTCACTACAGTTCTGTCAAGGTTCTCGTTACTCGTTACTTTCAGAGTAATTTCAGAGAGCGAGTTGATCGCAGAGCCCTGCATTTAAAAAATGTAAAAAACAAGTGAAGGGCGAGCCACAGAATACACTACAGTACAGGAAGTGTGGGGTAGATCGCTTATCATTAAAAAAAGGGTGTTAACCAATCATCCATCCCCACTGTGGCATTTGGCAGTTGATTGACATATAGTGCAGCCAATCAGAGACGTGTTGTAACAAGCGTCACCATGCTTGCAAGGTCAATCGCATGAGCTACTGTGAAACTCCAACTAACAAGTCACCCAGTTAGTGACTTCCAATTTATTTCTCCTAAAGAAAGGGTCTAAAAATGAGTGAGTGACCTGGACCAAGTATGAAACCAAAATTGGACTGTTTATTAAAAAGTACAACACTGACTACCCACCAAAAAGCGAAGAAATTTAGTCAGTTTAAGAGTTTAAGGCAACATTGGAGTAAGATAATATATACGTGTGTGTGTGTTTATACATATGTATATATACAGTATATCACCCTTTTGACTTGGACATTTAAAAAATAGCTCGCAAGCTGCAATAAATCTTTTACTTTTGTACTTTTAATACGTAAATATTTTTGGAAGCAAGTACTTCAGTACTTTCACAAATTTGACTGTATGGCTTTCACTTGTCTTGGAGTAACATTTGACTAGTGGTATCCGTTAGGTTATGAAGTTAGGTACTTTGTCTCCCTCTGATCACACCTATGGGCAAATTAGAATAACCAATCATCTAATCTGCAAACCTTTGGACAGTGGGAGGTAACCGGAGAACCCAGAGGAAAAACGGAAAGCTTGCACACAGAAAGTCGCCCTTGACCGACATGGGGATCAAACCTAGGATCTTCTTACTGATAACCACTGCACCACACCAAATGCATTACCTCTAATAGTTAAAAATGAAACATTTTCAGACATTTTATCTTGTGATAGCACCTCAGTTCATATGCTGAAGGGTATGATTCTATTTATTTATTGATTTATATTTTATTTGTTTCATTTTAGTATTTCTGTTGCTTTGGGAATAAGTACTTTGACTTTTTAATTAAGTTGAGTGTGGGTTTAGGTTACTGTATATGCACTTATTTAGTTATAATAACACAATTAATACGATTCTTGTAATGTGTGTCTGATAGACTGCACATATTCAGGTCTAATTTATGCCGTTTCTTTAATCTTTAATAGTTTTTATCACGCGTAGACTTTTACACACGATTGGCAACACTGGGTTGAGTTTAGTATTGTACCTTCTTCCGATCAGTACCCAGTGCATGGCCACATGAGCTGCACTACTGAAACATTCCATACAGATGGCGCTGTCGAGGCACGAGCCACAGCTGTTCGAGCGGTTATGACGTAAAAGCAGTTGCATCCAAAGTCATTCCTTTCCCCGTGCCCTGTACCTACGCCCTGTACCCACGTTGCAAGATCTTAGTCATTTTCTCACCGTGTTTAGTACACAAAATAAAGTCAAATGGACTTCACCATTCGCGCCGCCACACTTGAGGACTGCAAGGATATCGCTCGGATGATAACGGTGAGCAGAACAGCATTCGCACGTGCGTCGCTTCAGGACAGCATGAGGAGCAGCAGCACTGTGCTGTCATCATTTGCATGGGCCTGCTGCGTCATTGGCAGCATCCCAACAGCTGTAAACAGCCCTGTCGTTGTTTCTTTGATGAAATATCACTGATTTATATCAGTATATGTCTAAACACTAAGCTGGTCTAATGCAATCTGACATCCACTGATTAACACAGGCAGTGAACACACAGGAACATACACATGTAAATGAGATGCTAATTTCTTTCATGTTTTTGCACCAGGAACTGGCAGAGTATGAGAAAGTGGCAGAATATGTGAAGATCACACAAAAAGGTATTCCACACCCAACTGTTTCATGCCAAAAGGAAATTATATCTTTTTTTTTTTTTTTTTAGAATATCTGCAGTTCAGTATGGCTGAGATATAAAGTCATTTAAATATTCTCCACAATTCAAAAAGCCTACACATCAGTGTTTTTTTTAAAATATGTAATGCTGTTGAAGGTTAGAAGGATAGATAATTCTACTCTATTGTGTATCCTGTTGTCTTACAATGCCCTGCATGTGATAATTCTGACTGTTTCCCTAGAAAGTCTGAACGGCTTCGTTTCACATTCGGTTATAAATTGTCATGTTGTATTTCAAATACAGGTGTGATCAAATGTTGCATTGTGATTAATTAAACTGTCTTCAATCCATGTAGACCTAGAACAGGATGGCTTCTCTAAAAACCCATTTTTTCATGGAATCATTGCTGAGGTTCCTGAACAGAACAGGACGAAAGACGGTGAGAAACACTGCTGTTTGTGTTCCTGAGCAGCAGTCTTTTATTTTATCTCCTGTTAGCGTCTTTATTAAGATGCGTATCAATGTAATCTGGTATTATCATCACCACTAATAGAAAACTGAAAAACAGTGACATTAAGATACTTACAGCAGGTGTGTCATGACAGAGTCCATGGCTTTTCATCATTTAAAAAATATTATCAGAGAATTATCATTGTGCCCAGTGTTCAGCTGTACGTATGCACAGATTGAGAGTTTAAAATGCTGGTGTAGCAAGTGTGTTACCTAATCAAGGTCACACATCATTTGTAGCTGAGCTTCATCATTGTTACATAATATTTCTCTTCTCCCCAGTATCTACTTCCATCTTGCCTCACATCAACCTCTTAACTCATTCTCACCAGGGTCTATAAAGCCTTTAGGTGAACTTGACCTCATTATCTAATACGAAGTTAAGTGAGTAGAGAAATTCATTGTTGTAATTGTTTGTGTGTGTTTTTGATTGTTTCAGGTCATACTAAAGTGGGTTATTCCCTGTACTTCTACACATATAGTTCATGGAAAGGCCGGGCTGTGTATATGGAGGACTTGTATGTGATGCCAGAGTTTAGAGGTGAGTGCTCTTTTATTGAAGTGAAATATGTTCATATGTAAATATTAATTTAAAATGAGTACGTCTGACCTGGTTATAAACTGAAATCTTTCTCAGGAAAAGGCATTGGCAAGGCACTGATGAGCAAAGTTGCACAGGTATTGATGGTTCGAGTGAATTATTCATGTTTCAGTAACAGTTCAATCTGAATTGACTCACTTGACTCGTCAGTGATGTTTGGGTTTGTCTTTATATTCAGCTGGGTCTAGCTGCTGGTTGTACTCAATTGAACTTTGCTGTGTTGGACTGGAACAAGCCATCTCTCGACTTTTACCTGGGTCAAGGCTGCACCAACGTGACCTCTGATCTTGGCTACCAGTGTATGCGCTGTGAGGGCGACGCCCTCGAACACCTGGCCCAGGGAGACCCCTAAATTTCCGGGTACCTCATCCTCTTACATCCCTAACCAGAGTCACTAAGCTACATTTTAATGAAAAAGCAAATCGCAAAACAAAAATGTTTAATACTTCATGTGGAACCGTTTTTTTATCTCTATTTATTTTTTATTTATGTTTGTTTTTTGTTTTTTTTGCAAAGCACACTTAGAGTTTCAATTAAGAATTCACTTTTCAGACATGTTTACAACCAAAGATGCGAGTTAGTTTTATATTAACAGTAGTAATCTGTTAAATGTTATTGTCGAGCACAGTGTTGCCCATGTGACTGTTCCTCCCTATGTTTATTGTCAACATTTTTATATATTGCAGAGTACAGGAGTTCATATTTGTTGTTTGCCTTGTTTACTCATCATATTTGTTAATTGCCAGGATTAATGGGCATCTTTACAACCCTGTGCTGGAGACTGGCCCTTCAGGACCAGAGCTGTGCACCCATAATGACCAGGTTTTTGTATCTGTGTGTATTTTATTGATTTATTTTATTTGTTAATTTATTTTTCAAGGACAGTGCCCATTGCTGTACAGTGTCAACAGAGCTGTTAAAGAGTCAGATAATTGTCCTTAGCCAGATGTTAGCTCAAGAAGTAACCTAACTTACCCAGTAGCAGGATGCATGTCTAGCAGAGTACATACAGTAGCTTCAGAATATATTCAGACACTTGTGACTTTTTAAGACACCAGTCTGATGCTACAATCATTTAAATTCTTTTTCTCTACACTCAGTAGCCCAAAATGACAGTGAAAACTGAATTTCTTACAATTTTGTAAATTTATTAAAAAGAAAAAACAAATCACATGTACATGAGTATTCAGACCTTTTGAAACAACGCTTGAAATTTAGCTCAGGTGCCTCCTGTTTCGCTTCTCTGCTGAGAAGTTTCTGCACCTTTAATGGGGTCCACCTGTGGTAAATTAAATTGATTGGACATTATTTGGACAGACGGACACCTCTTTATAGAAGGCCTCAGAGCCCTGAGGTCAAAGGAACTGCTTTTGAACAGAGACAGGATTGTTGCAAATCTGGGGTTGGCTACAAAACAAATCTGCACTGAAGGTTCCATAATTGCCTCCATAATTCTCAAATGGAAGAAGTTTGGCTCAACCAGGACTTTTCTAAGAGCCAAACTGAACAATAGAGGGCGAAGGGCCTTTGTGAGAGACCCCATGGTCACTCTGACTAAAGTCCTGAGATCCTGTGTGGAGATGGGACTCCACAAGGACAACCATAAGTGTAGCACTCCACCACTTTGGGCTTTGTGGTAGATTGGCAAGACAGAATCTTCTCCATACAAAACACACAAAAGCCTGCTTGGAGTTTGCAAAAAAAAGCACTCTGGAGGACTCTCAGAGTGTGTGGAATAAGACCCTCCGGTCTGATGAAATCAAGATTTAACTGTTTGCCCTCTGTTCTAAAAGTCTGGAGGACACCAGGCATTCCAACATTGAAGCATGGTGGTGGCAGCATCATGCTGTGGGGTGTTTTCCAATAGCAGGGGCTGGGAGACTAGTCAGGGTTGAGGGAAACCTGAATGGAGCAAAATACAGAGACATCCTCAATGAAAACCTACTCCAACATGATAGCGACCCAGAACACAGTGAAGACAACAGCAGTGGCTTAGGGACAACTCTGTGAATAGTGAAGGTCTTAGTGTGGCCCAGTCAGAGTCCTGAATTGAACCCTACGGAACATCTCTGGAAAGACCTGAAAATGACTTGTGCATTGACGCCCCCATCCAATCTGACTGAGCTTGAGAGGATTTGCAAAGAAAGGCCAAAAATCCTCAAATCCAGGTGTTTAAAGCTTGTTGCATCATACCCTTCAGACTTCAGGCTGTAATTGCTGCCAAAGGTGCTTCAACTAAATACTAAGTAAAGGGTCTGAATACTTGTGTGATATTTCAGTTTTTTCTATTTTAATAAATTAAGCAGTTACAGAATTAGACATAACAGAATTGAAAAAAATGAAGGGGGTCTGAATACTTTCTGAAGCCTTTTTAGATTAACAGCATATTACTGTTGTAAGTAATTTTACAGGACAAGGCAAAAAATATTGTGAATGCAAGTTAATATGAAGAGAATGTAAAGTGTTTTCAGAGCATTTCTGTTGATCCGTTTGTCATGACATGTTCACACCACGTGATAAAGCAGGTGCTGTTTTCACATGCCATAGAAAAATCTAAATGGAAAAAAGACATTAGACATTTACAAGACATTATATTTAAGAGTTTAAACCAGTTTGACCAGTTTAATCTTTCTTAATTCCGCTCCTGGCGAGGCACAGCACCACGCAGTTTCAGGTATTGTTGACACCTGCACACCAGCTCATATAGAGCTACACATTGAGCATCTGTATTCAGCAGGATTTACCTTGTGTCTATGTGGTAAAGTGTGAAGAACAATATGTGGATTATCTGTGATTGACCATCACTGCTGTCGTGTCTGTGTTATCTGTAGAGACCTGTCTGTGGTGCTGGCAGAGGTTAGTGAGAAACCGTGAAGAGTGTTCAAACCTATTTATATCAGTGTGTGTGTGTGTGTGTGTGTGTGTAGATGAGGCCCTGATTGCACTTTTCTGTACCAGACTGTTTATCTTTCCTCTAAGAAGATGTTCTTCTCTGACAGTAAAACTTGTTTAGCAAGATAGCCCTGTTTGTATTTTAGGGAGCTTGCCAAGTTGTATGCTGGGAATGGAGCCTGGAGTTGTTCAAACAACCCAATGGAGCTCAACTGATGTCATAACCTTGTACAAGCTACAGCTTCATAGTGTGTGTGTGTGTATGTATGTGCACATGCACACGTGTGTGTTAGAGATAAGCTAACATATTTGACACCATGTGGTTTATTTGTACATCCTACAGAGAAGACACTTCGGCACATATTCAGGCACAATTCATATACGTTGAATTTAATGTGATGGAGAAATAATTCAAGCAAAATGTGGCCTGTTATTACAGGGATTACAGCACAGTTTATATTTAATGGTATATTTATGTATATAGAAATCTTGTAACAACTTTGAAAATCTTTACAAAACATGGCTTTTGTCCCAATTTGTGACCCTGACAGTAAACGATTATTGTGTATATATACAGTACTGTCCAAATTCTTAAAAAGTGTTTTTTCTCACTAATAATAGAATCAATACAAATAAATATATAAATAAAATGAATACAGTGAATAGTACACGTTTGTCAGTGTGTTTAGTTACCATTTCCATAGTTCTCCTCATGGAAGCTCAGAATTATTTGTGGTGACCATCAAATCCCTGGTTTGGACACCCATGCCATAGCTGGAGGCACCAAACCTGCGCTGTTCTCACAAAACATACATTTCTATGTTTGTTTGCATTTGTTCTAATGAAAACTCACTGCTGAGATAAATGGGAACAAACAATTTGCACAACTGCCTAAGACTTTAGCACAGTACTGTATATAAACTTCAGCACCTTGTTCTGTGACGAACAGACCACAGTGATGGTGTCTTTCATTATGGTTCGTATTTTAAACATGCTGTAGCTTCATCATTGAGGATTGTCCTGCAGATTCCCCCAAATACCGTTAGTAAAACTTCTACCCAACTCTATTTGGTGTCCTGCTCTTATTTTCTGACAGTCTGGTGTCCTGCCGTCTGTCCTCTTGGAGGGAATCGTGAAGATCACTGACTTATCTGCTTCCTATCTCGGACTGAATCTCCAAGGGTGAAGGCCAAGGGAAGAGATGTGGGATGGATATGGTCCAGTATACAGCGCGCTCTGTTTAGAGGTTAAAAGTTTAAAAGCAGCGCCATCTAGTGGTCAAGTGGAGGACGTGCTGAGGTGATAAAGTGGTGGGGTGTGTGCGTTGTGCTGTGCTGCATCACTTGTGTGCAGGATGTTTAACGCCGGTGCTTCTGTATGTAAACAACGTTTGGAAAGCGGTGAATTCAGACAGAGGTGTGTTTCCCCTTAATGCTGTTCGCAGACAGTGTGTTCATCAGTAAAGGGCGCGTGCGAGGCTCATTTTTTCAGCAGGAGGCAGTGGATCATAAGAAAAACTAATGGGAATGCACTTGTTGATCCTGAGCAGGTCACACCAAAATTAGATCACCCCCCTCTCCTCCCCCACAAAGAGAATACTTGGCATAAAACCATGGGGAAGGAAGTCTGGAAGTCTCGCGCTCTCTTTTTTCCACTGAGTGCGCAGTGCTGCTCCCGCTGTGCTGCTGCGCTGCGTTTGAGCTATTGGACGTGAAGAGGAGCTTCCAAACGCGACCTTTCACCGACTGCCTCACTTCGCGTCCGAGCGCGAGGAGGAGCGCGAGAGCGTTTTCTTCATCTCTTCGTCTTTCTCTCTCTTTTTTCAACCACTTTTCCGTTTTGTATTGTTTGTTTTTCACTCTCAGAAGCGTTTAACGTCGCTTCGCACTTTACTCCGCGGCGAGCTGCCAACATCTGGGATCGCGCTTAAGTTCGGGGCAGCGCGCGCACGCTCAGGAACCTGCAGCATATACGTGCGCGCGCGCTCACGCACGGAAACGCAAACCGAGAGCCCGAAATGTGCACGTGCAGCGCGTCTGGGGCGCGCGCTGAGGGAATTGCATCGGCGCGTTGAAGGCCAGCACTATGCAGCGCCTCGTGCTCCGGAGACGCGGGCGCGCGCTGCGCTTCGCCTGCTCGCTCGTGGCCTTGGCGGCGCTTGCGCTGGCCTTCTGCAGCGCGCTGCTCACCGCGTGGACGTGGCGGCAGAGCAGAGAGCTCAGCAGATCCGTGCAGAGCCTGCGAGAGAGGCTGGAGCAGGTAAGAGAGCGCGCGTACACACACACACGCACACGCACAAACGCGCGAGCGCACGCGCACCCCAACCACACGCTCGAATAAACATCCAGCGTTCAAGCGACTTCAGGTGGTAGGAGACGCTGTGTTAGGCGTAGTGGGATGGTGTGTGGAGTATTCTATTCTCCAAAAGACGAAAATATTTCTGGCTAGTTTCATGCACAACAAATTGAATTCAATGATAAATGCGATGTATAGAATCAGACCCTGATTTGAGTAAGTGATACGGTCAGACAGGGGCAGTGTGCAAGATATTATGGCCTAATTTGAGTGAGGTGAAATATGACACCATTGGGTATTATAGGACTGAGCTGGATATGGCACAGTGTTGTTATTGTACAGTGTGCTGGGTATTATGGGACCATGTGTGCATTAGGACTGTGAGGAGTTATAGGCCTGTGTGGTATTATAAATCAGTAGGCTATGTGCGGTATCATGAGACAATTTGGTAGGTGAGAGAGCTTTGTTGGTATTATGGGACAAAGTGTGAGGAATTAAGATATTTTTGAACTGTGTGTGAGGCATTATACAGATAGAACAGGTATTATAGAGATGTGCATGTGTTATAGAACAGTGTGTGAGGTATTAGAGATATAGTGCATGTGTTATAGAACAGTGTGTGAAGTATTAGAGATATAGTGCATGTGTTATAGAACAGTGTGTGAGGTATTAGATATATAGTGCATGTGTTATAGAACAGTGTGTGAGGTATTAGAGATATAGTGCATGTGTTATAGAACAGTGTGTGAGGT
>JBBIGC010087063.1:0-10223 GCA_037576955.1 Lepidarchus adonis
GTGTTCAGTAGTGTCTATCAGATTTGAGTGTGTGTTCAGTAGTGTCTATCAGATTTGAGTGTGTGTTCAGTAGTGTCCATCAGATTTTAGTGTGTGTTCAGTAGTGTTCATCAGATTTTAGTGTGTATTTAGTCATTTTTTGTGATGTAATAGAAATCACTGCATTTACAGTATCTCACAAGTGAGTACACCCCTCACATTTTTGGAAATGTTGTATTATATCTTTTCATGGGACAACTCCGAATATATGACACTTTGATACAATGTAAAGTCAGTGTAGAGCTTTTATAACAGTAAATCTACTGTCCCTTCAAAATAACTCAACACGGCAATTAATGTCTAAACTGCTGGCAACAAAAGTGAGTGAACCCCTAAGTGAAAATGTCCAAATTGTGGATAAAGTGTTATTTTGTGTGGCACTAGTATTTTCCAGCTCTGTCTTAACTTTCTGGGGCATGAAGTTCACTAGAGCTTCACATGTTGCCACTGGAAACCTCTTCCACTCCTCCATGACGACATCATGAAGCTGGTAGATGTTAGAGATATTGTGCTGCTCCACCTTCCATTTAAGGAAGCCCCTCAGATGCTCAATAGAGTTTTTTTTATCGAGGCAGTGATCGTGTTTGTGGTGGTTATCATGTTGGAATACTGCTCTGTGGCCTAGTTCCTGAAAGGAGGAGATCATGTTCTGCTTCAGTGTCACAGTACATGTTGACATTCATGGTTCTCCTCAGTGAACTGTAGCTCCCCAGTGCTGACAGCACTCATGCAGCCCCAAACCATGACACTCCCACCACCATGTTTGACGGTAGGCAACACACACTTGTCTTTGTCTCCTCACCTGGTTGCTGACCTGGTTGTTGACACCATCTGAACTAAATAAGTTTATCTTGGTCTCATCAGACCACAGCACATGTTTCCAGTAATTCATGTCCTTAGCTAATGTTTGGGCTACTTTAGATGCTAATGCTAATTCAGCTTCATGCACCAGTTCATCAGCAGTGGGAGTGAGGGGGAAAAAAAGAAACAATGACATAAAATGTTACTAATAACAGTGTCAATTTACACAGACCGAAGCTAAAAACAACTGGGAAATTGTTTAAAGAAGAATTAGAGGAATTCAGTACTGTTGAGAGATTTTCTGTTTGCAGTCAGAAGCACATGTTGCCCGTTTCATTTGGAAACGACCAAATAATTTAATTCTCCACTTTGTGTCCTCCTGTGTAACACTGTTGACCGGTTAGAATTATTATTTTGGTTTATTATATTTATTTATTTTTATCTGAAATACAGTTGTATTATATTCTACAATACGTATTCTGACAGAAAATAAATAATTTACACCAGAATGAAACTTGATACCTTCACATCTCACTAAGTAGTGAAAAGAACCTTTAAACTTTACAGAATTAGTGATTTGATTTATATTGTGATATATCAATATCGACTGATATGTTGTCTATATCGCCCAGCTCTACTTTTTGGTACAAACGAGGACACAAATATCAGACATGAGGGCGGAATTATGGCTTTGTAAAAGTTTAACACTACATTTCTGTATTTCTTTCCTGATCCTTTTCCACAGGGAGCGTGATTGCAGTGTTGGGTGCGGAGAAGAATGATGGTAAATTTACAGTGGAGGATTACTGCCTGGCTGACCTCCCTCCACAAACACCAAGGGAGCCTCTGAACACAGACAGGTAACCTCACACCTGGGCTGTGGTCACATGTAGTTCCTTTACAGAGAACCGTACGTATGTGGAATGTTAAGGAGAGTTAAGAACTTGATCTAAATCTCACAGATCTCACAGACTCTTAGTGAAGTGCTCAGAAAGGTGGAGCTGCAGGTTGTAGAAAGTCCTGAAGAGAGGCGCTATAGCAGTGTAGTGTCTATACATACAGTCAACCCCCCCTTTAGCTCGCCAAACTCGCCTCTCGCCATGCAAGGTTGCAGAACAGATTTCCTTCCATGTTATTTACCTCGCTAAGCCTCGAACCTCACCCCCTCAAGTGTCAGGTGTATGCATTTCCCCATCTATAGCTCTGTAGCCTAGAACGTGGTCAGTCCTGCTAATTCTATAAGTCGACTGCTGCTGCTACTGTTCCCATCACTGATGCAGCCTCAGTCTGCTTGGTGTCTGGACCAATCAATATTGGAAACTCCACTGTTTGACTGACGGCTGGTTGGTTGGTGCCTGTTCCCGCTCCAACTCTGCTAGTATGACCAGTCGCATTTTACATTTTAATTTTGGCCTGACGACTTTTACAGTATTAGTGGCAGCTTCCATTCTGAGTGTGTGAAATAGACCAACATGACTGGAAAACGAAATTTCTATTCTCTGACCTGTGAATAAAGAAACCGCACTAATCCGTTTTGATGGCTCGACATGATCTCCTTCTGGTCTGGGTCAGATAAAGAGCCCGAAACAGGTTCTCCAGCACAGTTGTCCTGTTCAGACACATCACTACTCCTGCTAATGAACATGTGCTGGACCAGGTGTTGAGTAGGGAGGTGCAGGACAGGAGGTGAGGACCTCCGCTCATGATAAACCCAGCAGTTCTGTGGACCTTGGTGATGTTAAGTCCTGTTTAGAAGGGGGTGAAAGTTCTCTTTCAGGTCCAGTGTTTGTCTTGAACCTTTAGTCTGTTGTGTGTTGACCTTCCACCATAAACCAACAGACAAACCTCACGCGCACGTAATTCCATGCAGGACCTCAGATCAGACCTTGTTCGAGTAGATACCAATGCGTTTGACCTCTGACCTCCTCAGGTTCGTGCTGCTGGCCTCTGGCCTGGGATTGGGCGGCAGCCGAGCAGACAGCATGCTGGGACTGCAGCTGTTGATTGACATGGTGACGGGTCATCTCGGAGATCTGGGAGAACAGAGCGGCGCGGCGTCCATCTCGCGGGTCCTGCTGGCTGGGAACCTCCTCAGTCAGAGCACCCAGGACAAGGAGTCCAGCAGTAAGGTGTGTAGAGGAGGAGCTTCACCCTCTCAGAGCAGTAAGGTGTGTAGAGGAGGAGCTTCACCCTCTCAGAGCAGTAAGGTGTGTAGAGGAGGAGCTTCACACTCTCGGAGCAGTAAGGTGTGTAGAGGAGGAGCTTCACCCTCTCAGAGCAGTAAGGTGTGTAGAGGAGGAGCTTCACCCTCTCGGAGCAGTAAGGTGTGTAGAGGAGGAGCTTCAGAAGATCTGGTTCTGAAACGAGGAAGTCTTCTGTGTCAGGCAGAAGCTCTTCTCCAGAGCGATGGACACAAACCTGCTCCTCACACAGTAAACCTGAGCTTCACTTCAGAGCTGAATGTAATATTTTCATATTTTTTTAAATTTATTTATTACATTTCTATCGTTAGCTGTCAGAATGTCTGGGACAAGATATCAAAGGTCAAGCTGCTCTTTGAAGACTTGTTTTCAGGGTCATGATGCTTTACATAATTTTTTGGGGTTTGATCCACTAAAATATGGATAATTTAATATTAATATGGCATCATTTGCTTCAGGGGTAATAAAATTAAGTGTTTAGTGACGTAATTATCTGTAGGTAGATAATGTGTCCAAATACAGTTATAAACATATGTCCATATAAATGTAATATTACCTTCTACCTCACAATAATAATAATAATTATTATTATTATTATTATTATGTGTTGATGGCTCTGTCTGGTCTCCTAGGCGAAGTATCTGATGAAGAAGACTCAGGCAGGAAGTGTGGAGGCCATCAGGCTGTTGGATGAGCTGCTGGTTCAGCTGGTGGTGAGTGTGTGATGTTTCGTGTCTGAAGTCTCTGCTCCTTTCTGTACGATTTTGTAAATTTTATTTTCTTCACCTGCAGGCGTCTGTACCCGTCGACGTGATGCCCGGAGAGTACGACCCCACTAACTACACTCTGCCCCAGCAGCCGCTGCACCGCTGCATGTTCCCGCTGTCCGTGCCCTACCCCACCCTGCAGCTGGTCACCAACCCCTACCAGGCCGAGCTGGACGGAGTCCGGTGACTCATTCACATACACACACATACACACACATATACATTTTAATCAGTTCCACCTTCTCAGGTTTTAATCGGTTTAAAATGTTGAAATTTAAACAGCAGAACTAGTTCATCAGCCATGAAAACATTACCGTCATCAAACTTAGTTCAATTTATTTACATTTTTGTGATCAAAACCTGGATAAGACCATTGATGTGAAATGTCTGAGTTCTGGTTTTCGTGTGTGTGTGTGTGTGTGTGTGCAGTTTTTTGGGAACTTCAGGGCAGAATGTGAGCGACATTGTGAAGTACAGCAGTGTGGATGATCATCTGGAGATCCTGGAGAACACCATGCGTCTCCGTCACATCGCCCCAACTGCCCCGGACACGCTAGGTACAACAGTTACTGCCCTTCAGTTATGGTCAAAGAAAAGGGATTTATTTATCATATTGTTATGCAAAACCTTTATGTTTAGTGCAAATATTTTATTGCGTTTGTGATAAATATAAAACTTACAACGTACTGGACCCGTTTATTTAAAGCCTTGTTTACTTATTTATTTTTAATGGTGTGATATAGTGCTGGGCAATATGGCATAAAAATAATATTGCGATATTTTTAAGCTGTTTTGTGATAAACTATATATATATATCTTGAAAGGTCCTCTAAAGCACTGTATAAATTATAAATTTGGCCTTATTGCATAAAATCACAGCAATATAATTTTTATATGTATTTATATTACATGTTAATTAATATCATTTTAAAGTTTAACATAGTAAATGCTTTTATTTTAAACTAAAATATAATATAGCAAACTTTATTTTAAATTAAAAATTTAACACAGAATTCTTTATTTAAAACCAGCTTTAAACGTGGCAATTTTAAAACCAAAGTTTAATATAACAAACTGTTTATTCTAAACCGAAATTTAACACAAACTCTTCGTTTAAATTGGTAAAATGTAACTTTATAGTTGTGACAACCAGTAACAAGTTCTTGTGCCAAAAACACAAGCCTGTCAACAGCTTCTGGCCTGAGTGATGCCCGGTGGCATTTACCTACATTACCACTGGTACTAAACACCCTTTCGGATGTGAACTGGTTGTGGGCACAATTCGTCCTCCTCCAGGATTAATGGTGGATGTTCACTATATAATCATTTAATATATCACACGTGGAACAGGCCGGGAGTCATCGAGTTTACTCCATTACTCCATTTAGCACTAGTGTGAAAAGTAAAAGTACCTTTAATAAAACGTTTAGAAAAGTGCAATACAGAGCCTCAGGTGTGTGACTGGCTCCCTCTGGTGGACTGACAGAGGAACAGCCTCAGGGCAAAACACACACAGACGCGCATGTTAAGGGTTTCGACTTACAGAACCCTGTTGAGAACCCTCTGTAATTATTATATGTTCTATGGAAATCCCTCAAATCTGACTGGCACTGTGTTTCCAGGTTGTTACCCCTTTTACCAGACGGACCCGTTCATCATGACCGAATGCCCCCACGTCTACTTCAGTGGAAATGCTCCAGCCTTTCAGTCCAAACACATTACAGGTAAAAAATAATCTAAATTTATATCTTCTGATCTCCCTGCGACGCTTTTGGCTCTTAAATATGGAGAGTTTAGTTTTTAATATTATCAAATGAATTATTCTTGACTCAGAAACAAATGTAACAAGATTCACAAAGATAATTCATGACTTAAAAATAAATGTAACATCATTTACAAAAGCATTTGTCAACTCCACAAAAAAAACCTTGTGATGCACAAATGTCAGTGCAGTTATATTTATTCACAAACCGATAAACCTGCATTTACACACCACTGTATATACTTGTGAAAACCTGATATTTATACACAGCACACGAAAATGGCTTTGGATGGCGGTTCATCAACTGGAAGTATAACTTGTTCAACTTTTAAAAGTTATATTTCCAGCTGATGAACCGTGTGGTGTTGACTGAATCAGACGTGACGCTCTCTGGTCAAACGTACAATTAATCCTGCAAGAGAGAGAGACTACAATGCGCAAATGTAGCGCAGCGTAGTCAACATTAAATCCCGCTCTCCAACTTCAGCTGATGTGATTGGCTGATTCTGAGTCTAGAGATATATTCGTGAATGGGGTGATATTCATTTGATAATATTGAAACTAAACTCTCTATATGAAATGCTTGGTGTGAGGGTCAGAGTCTCTCCTCTGTCAGGACTGGACGGGCAGGACGTGTTGCTGGTCACCGTCCCAGACTTCAGCAGCACTCTGACAGCGTGTCTCCTGAACCTGCGCACTCTCCAGTGTGAGCCCATCAGCTTCTCCTCCTTCTCAGCCGAAGACGAGGAGGAGATGAACATCAGCCACTGAGCTCACGTCCCACACGTGTGGGAACAGCCACTAATCACAGGTCACGTAGACAAAGCGTGAGGAGTTCCTCACATACAGGACTGAACATAGTCAGTATATATGTGTTTAAACTGTTACTAGTTGATTTCACTTCTGGCACTTCTTCCTGGTTCTCACTTTTAGTTTGGAGTTTAAAAGAATGAAAATCACTAATTGAAGTAAATGTCTCTGTAGGAGAAATGTTCTGGAACTTTTCTATTGTAAAATCTGTTACTGGGGCTTTTAAACAAACAGCAGTGACAGTGAGAGTCAATTTAAAATAAACCAAACAGCAAATCTATAAACAAGCCTTTATTTGAGTAGAAAAGAAGTTCTTTACCTCCGGTCATTCAGCCTGAAAGATCTTTCCTGCAGATACTGTCCCGTCTTTGACATGAAAGGGTGGAGTACTTGTGTGAGATAAATGTAAATAAAGTCAATTTTCTACAACAGATTCCGTTTCTTCTGCGGGAAGGAGGTGGAGGATAGAAGGAATTAGATGGAGAAAACTTCTGGAGATGGGTGAGGTCCAAGCTTTGGCCTGTGATTAGGGATAAACTGAATGAACGAGGCTTTGGGACATTTACCTGTTTCTGCTTTCAGCAAACAATTCAACAGTTCTGCTGGAAACTCTGTAAGTGATGATGAATACACACTCCCTCCAAAACTTGCTCATTTTTGATTAGGTTGATGGGTTAAACCCATAGAAACTTTAGCAATTTGATGCATTTGCGTTGTTTTCACTCACATTGAGCAGGTAGAACATTCTCCACTAGGGGGCACTAATAGCTTCTGTCTCTTAAGAATCAATGGTTGGGTTCTGGTTTTCCTTTTAAGCCATATATTAATTTTGGGGAAATATTGCAAAATTGGAACCATGCAAATTAATTTTGTTTGAGTTTGTTAAGCAGTAAATTAACACTGAAGAAGTAAACCGTGTTAGTTTAGCTGTTCTCCTTGTGGAAGCCTGGTATTACTTGTAGTTCTCTCCTGAACCCATTATTTTGAGCACACGGTGTTGTGGTTCTGTCCATCATCTGTGTTTTGTGAAAGAAGAAGCTTGTGAAGACTCTACATTCTCTGAAGAACACGTCTGAGCTGCTAGTAATCGTCGATCTTGTAGTTGTAGTTGTATTCGATTGAGTCCGGGATCTCCAGCTCAGGTAAGGTGGGGTTTTCCTCCAGAAGGTCGTCCGGAAGCCAGGAGTCGTACCAGGACGTGGTGCGCTCTGTAGTCGGAGGTTCAGTGGTGGTTGGCGTGGTAGTTGTCGGTGGCAATGTGGTGGTGGTTGTCATGGCTGCCAGCAACCTCTGTTGCCGCAGGCGACGGAGCCTCATTATCCGTAACCTCCGGAGACGAGCTCTGTCGAGGTCTCCGTTGTTGGTGCTGGGAATTTGGTTACTGAACCTTCCGCTGCTGCTCCGGGATCCATGGGAACGGCTCCTGCCAGGTTTAAGCAATCGGATGGGCTTGTTGCCGTGGAGAGCCATGATCTGTTTGATGCGGCCCCAGTTGGACTTGCTGAGCTCAAAGTTGCAGATGGTGGCACCGGGTTCAAAGCCAACCACACACAAGCGGGTCAGTGAGGAAAAGCCCTCCGCACGCGCCGTCACGCGGTACTCGCCAGGGTTCAACAGACGAAAGTAATCTCCAGCCTCACCTGAGGGAGAGAAAAATACTGTTTATTTTTACAGAATCCAGGTCCGAGCTCCTAATAAGAAACACTGGGAGGAACCATGAGTCGGAGCCCATTCTCTGATCAACACCAGAGAACAATATAGAGGTGGCAGCTGGAGCCTAATGCTTGGAGTAACATCCTGCACATGCATATGAAGCGTAACGTACAGGAGCTGGTCCGTGACAGGTGTACTAGTCTGGGAGAGATTTGGGTTCGAACGGGTGCTTGAAATCCTTTCTGGAATTTTAATGTTGTATTTTTAAGGTTTGAACGGTGCTTGTAAATGCTTGAAATTTTAACTATAATATTGCACTACACTCGGGTCTCACTTTTTAAATTATAGAAAAAAAGATGTTCTTCTCGATGGGCTTCCCTTGAGTCGGAGTTGTGATGCCAACACCAAAATTTGCCGCCCCAGATCAGCAAGACGAGGTTGTTTTAATGAGTATTGGCTGGAAAATGACAAATATAAACCATGGCTAAAATGTTGACCAAATCCACATTTAGCTTTCTGCAAATATGCAGAAAATATGTTCACCTTTTCACCACGGGAGAGTCTCTCAAATCATATGAAGGATAAATCATACAGATTCTTGGAAGTGGCTAACAGCTATATTAGCCCATACGTTCACTACCATTAGCTTATGCTAACTGCTAGTTAGCCACTATTTGACGTAGGTGCGCTGTGTGTGATGTACTGTAATGCATAGTAGTGTTGATCTTACAGGTCAATCACAATCATTTATGAGGTAAATGTAGAAAAGCCAGTGCTACTGAATGGAGATTTCCTGCGTTAGCCCAGCGCAGAGTTAGCGACGTGGCTGCTGTTCCGTACAGTAGCACAGTTTTCACTGACTAAGAAGAAAAGACATTTATATTTGAGTGTGTTTGGTTTCTTTGGTAACAGAGTTTTGATTTGATTTCCTTTATAACGTCTTAATGCAATGTTTAGGCAATGACCTTACAATTTTGAATATGTGTGAATTTTTATCACGTAATGTTCATCTGCTTTATGGTTCTGGAAAAGCTGGGAAAGTGTTCGAACCGTCCTTCATTTCTACTTGGTTATGTTAAACTGTCTGCTCATATAAACCACTAAACTTTAGATTACAATACTTGTACTTCATTACATTATCCAAGTTCCTGTACTTTATTCATTTTCTCCCAATTGGTTGAACATTTGTTACTTTTACTCAATAATTGTAAAATAATAATGTATCACTTTTTACTTCTCACTATATTCTTCACATTTTCTGAAAAAAATCTGATGCACTTTTATAACAATGTGCCAATCATAAAGCACCTTTCACTAAACCCCTCCCCTTAATTCTCAGCCTCTAGTCCAGCTTAGCAACTGTAACTAGGGAACCATTGATAAGCTTTCAGAATGATTGTACAGGGAATCGAAGTATTTTTTCTTTTGATACTTTACTACTTTTCAAAATGATGTGAAAATACTAGTTGGGCATTTTAATTTAATAGACTTACTAAGTGTGTTTCTCATCAGAAAAGCTACATATCTCACCTGTGGAAACATCATGGTTGACTCCCTCCACAGATATCGTGGCGTTCGTTATGGGGTTGCCTTCCTTGTCAGATACGACTCCTTTCACACCCCGATGCACCTGCAAATATTTATCAAGAAAGAAGAATTCTTAAGTGCAATTGTTGCAAAGTGGGATATGAACAGGAAGTTGTTTAGCCATGAAAACTCCACCCTGACTGATGGAGGAAGCTGTGGTGATCAGCTCACCTGTTCCATAAGAGTGAGCAGAGCCTCTCTGTTGTGCTCCCACTCTCTCTGGAGCTCACTCTCATGAGGGAACTTATCACAACCCAGGAAGATGGACAGTTCGAAGCAGTTCGTGTGCAGATAGCTGAAATCATTCATGCCTAAACAGAAGAGAAAATAATTAAATACTGCTGTTTTCCATGAGGAGTCAATAATGTTTTATTCCATCAACAGAATTCCTATAGACCAGTGGTCCTCAACCACCGGGTCGCAGAGCATTTCCAACTGGGCCGTACAAAAAATTATTATAACTAGTATAACTAATTATAAATATATTCTAACTTTTTTTTTTTTATACAATCTCAATCCGTATTATTAAGTGAGTTAGAGACTCAACTTTGCCGCTATTCTGGATGAAAGTCATGGCAGAAAACCCTGAGATCACCACAACAG
>JBBIGC010087074.1:0-10222 GCA_037576955.1 Lepidarchus adonis
CACACACACACACACACACACACACACACACACACACACACACACACACACACACACACACACACACACAATCAAAACAGCACAAGCACAAAAGATCTGTGGCTTGCATTTCACCGCTTTACTGAAACCAGAGGTTTGTTCGACTTAAAAGATCCTGGAGTGGGAATAAGACTAAATCATTAAGCAATTAAATTAAATTAAACATGATTATTTTACCCCTCGTTTATGTAACAGGGTTGAAAATAGAATATAAAAGTAAACCCAGTGTGGTATCAATATTCTTGCAATTATGCAATGGCACCAAGCTTCAATATTTATTTATTTATTTATTATTTATTGATAACGCAACTTAAAAATTGAATAGATTTATTTTGGTACACATATCAATGACAAAAGCTGATGTTGGAGACGCTCACACAGCTTCCTATATGTAACGCACCAGTCAACAAACCACAGTATAACACTTTGCGGTCCAAGTATGGTGACATCATCAGGGTCACCTCTATGGCTGCCCTTAACAATATTTCTTAGCAATGCCCCAAAATAGACACAGTGGGCTAAAAAGCAAAACAAGTTGCTAGTGAATAAGCATTTTACAAGACAAATAATTACAGTGTGTAGGTTCAGTATGTTCCATTTCTAATCATGTAAACAGAGCTCGGATTTACTTTATTAACAGCAAGGTTTTTAAAAACCTCTGTGTTTTAAAGCAACAAAACTCTTAAATATAGGGCATTTCTGGCCTTTGTCATTAGTCATTCATAAAGTTGAATAAATTGCAAATAATCTCAAAAGCTACAATAAAGACAAACGTGACAAAGCATAAACCTAGACAATTCAGCTAGGGCCAACCCACAGTCTACAATACTACTGACTTCCTTAAGAAATGCAAATGTTGCCAAAACGGCCAATTCCTCTTAAATGGCAAGTCAAAAGGGCATGTTCTCCACCTGTAGCTACTCCAAGCCTAACCGGAGGTGTGCACCAGCATATTAATCAGGAGCGCATACAACAAAGACTAGCCTGACTTACTATATTACACATGCCAGGTTCAGGTCCTTCCCTCTCAAGAAAGTCAAAAATGTTTTGGGTTTTTTTTACCTTTTCAGTGTTTATTTAATTTTCTTCTTATTTGTACAGTTAATTATTTAACCCATGGTACAAAAATATTACAAACCCCATTTCTGTAAAGGTTGAGATTTGTCAAGAATTAACTTAATGTATTTTGTAAATAAAAACAAATTGAGAATTTGACATCTGAAGCACATAAAAATGCTAATGCAGAGTGTGTTACATAACCTTTTATTTTCATTACATAGTTTAATAATTTGGGAACTAACAAGACTAACTGTTGCAAGTAGGTTTTTTTGCCCACATATTTTCA
This sequence comes from Lepidarchus adonis, assembly GCA_037576955.1. Classification (NCBI taxonomy): domain Eukaryota; kingdom Metazoa; phylum Chordata; class Actinopteri; order Characiformes; family Lepidarchidae; genus Lepidarchus; species Lepidarchus adonis. The sequence continues at coordinate 1,385 of JBBIGC010087074.1, forward strand.
ACAGAAGACAGATCAGGGGTCTAATTTATAGCCGTTGCGCCTGCACAAAACGGGAACTTGGAACTTACCAATTTCATGCCACAATTAAAAAACTACATTGCAGAATTTAAGCTCCATGCAGCATCTGTAATATCGGAGGGTAACGTGTCCAACATTAGCGACAGCAAAGCAGCACAGGTCACAATTGATGGATATGATTTGAAGAAAGGGAAGCCCAATCAGTTTTGCAGTTCAGTGTTGCTAATTTTATACTGAAGAATTTATATTGACGTTGCTGCATGATGGAGCAGTGCAGAGCCATTTCCCAGCATCAAAGAAAGGAATTTTCCTTCTTCTTACCAGAATATGACAACCATATTATACTTAGTAAAGCTAATCATATGCTGCATTTAGACGAGATCAACTCTACAACTGCTTTATGTTAAAATACACAGCGAGTCTGAGTAGGACTACCATGATGACTAGGCTAACTGCTAACCGATGCTAGTTCCTACAAACAACTTGTTGTTTTCCGGTTTCCAGTGGAGTGAAGAGAAATGTGGCTGTGACATGAGGAGCAATGTATTATGGACTGTGTAGTGTGTTGAGCAGAGAACGGGTGGTTAGTACAGGCGGAAAAAAGGGGTGGAGAGATTGTTGTTTTAGCGGAGACCTGTAGCCTGTTAGCGAGAGAGCATGGGTAAGCAGCACACATTGGAGCAGCTTAGTAAATGGAACGGGGAGCAGAAATTGTGTTCTGTGTTGAGAGAAAACAGAAGTAAATAAAAAGTTATGGGTCCCAAAACGAAACACTGAGTGTGTTGTAGACATTGCATTAAAAGTTTGTTACAAAACACAATCAAGTAGTTCAGACAAACTATTAAAAGTAATATCTCTGTACTGCTGTAAGTGAATTGAAAGTTAAAATAAGAACATTCACAAAATGCAGATTCTTGTTTTATTGCCTTTTACAAAATATTTTTCTGGAAATCAATGTTGTATGTGGCACACAATATGAATTGCAGACATCTTCAGAGATGACGTTCACAACTCATCACACTGTAGAATTCCCATAAAAGCACAAATGATGCAAAACAAAAACAAGACTAGCAAGTCCGTTAACAAAAACTTGCTCAACATGGAGAGAACAGGGCTCTGCACATGTTGGCTGGTTACGGGAGAAAAGTTTCTCTCAGGCTCTTACTACACAAAGGTGGGAGAAATCTTCATTAAGCAGTCATTCAATAAAGTTGGCTGAAGACAATGATTGTTAGAGTGATTGGATTAAAGGCATTCCATGAGTTCCAGTATCTCCTGATAACAGCACTCCAACTGAACTGAACACTGTAAACTCAGTGTTGGAAATCTCATTATGTTGACTTAAATCGTGTAGCATGAACTTGGCTTAAGAACCATCACTGCAATCCACCAAGCCTTCTTCAGAGTAACCTCTCTTAAGAATGCAGGTCCATTGCTTTTCTAACCATTGCGTCAGACTAGTGTTCCAACTTAATACAAGTTATTTAAAATGGAGATGGTCCCCTTCAGCTGCCTGTTTGTGCACTGTGTTCCTGCTGCCTTTCTATCAGAGCCAGCATCCACTGTTTGTGCAACAGGAGCTTATACAGGATCCTAAAATCCTCTATGGGATCATACCACAAGCTAGCATTGCTCCCCAAATGCTCCCCACATGCATCAGTGGGATTTGGGTGCCTTGGCCCTTTCACCAGTTGTCCTTCATTGGTAGGTACCAACAACTGCAAACTAGCATGACCTCATTTTGCATTGCCTGCTTTGTAAAGTCCAATTCAAATGCTTTTGTGGCTTAATCTCCCAAAACGGACTGTATGGAACTTTCTGCTCGTAAACTACATTCAATTTTACTTGAAAAAATACAAATAAAAAAATAAAACACAATTTTATAACTATTATAATAGTTTTCCCCCAAAACCGGTCCTTTAAAAATCTTTTGATTCTCAAATATTTTGAAATCATATCATGGGAGTTATTTTCACCCTGGTTACTATACTTAACATGATTTTTAAACAAACGTGTGTATATTTTGCATACAGCCAAATTTCTCACATTATCTTCTCTTATCTTCCTCATGAGCAGAGCTTCCACCATAAAGCGTGTCAGTAGATATTACTGGCACTGTATTCCAGATTTGAGAGGGAGGAAGTATGGCTTTAATGTTTAAAGAACTTTAAGTGGCCACAATACGTTGACGGCTCCTTAAAGCTACTCAGGGTTGTTTAAATAGAACAGCGCTTTATTTTTAAGCCAATGTTGGTCATGTATTTTTTGAAGGTATTTACAAGTGAAAAAACATTTCTTATATCACTTATATTCACTTCTTGAAGACCATGTGCTTTTTCAGATTAATAACTCAATAATAAACCTGCAGTTTAGCTTCAGGACACAGCCTCAGGAAATTCTCAGCTCTTCTTCGGACACCAGTAGCGCTGCACGCCTCGAGCCGTGTCCAGCTGGTCTACATCCACTGTCACATTCTGCACATGTCTGAGACAATTTAGTTAGCACACGACACATATCTGTGAGGTCCTACTCCATACAGCAGAACAATTTTTCACACATGCCCCTTTTCCACTGCACTTGTGCCGGTGCCGGGTCCAGTTCTCAGCCGGTTCCAAAATTGGAAACCAACGCAAACCGGCATGCTTTTCCACTACTCTGGTCCCCATTTTGAAGCCAGGTGACTTTTTCTGCGTCTTTTAGACGTTGAGAGAAATTGCCAATGACAAAGATTATGTCAAAGCCGACAGGTGAGATTTCTAATCACTTCTAGCAATTTATAAAATTGCAAACCGGCCCAGAACGGCACCAACACTAGTGCAGAAAAGCACCAAGAAGGCAAGGTAGAGGGTTGGGCTGGGCAGCACAGATATAACATCAATTATTTTCACTGCATTTGATGGTATTTTGCATTATTATATGGCGCTCCAGAAAACAGCTCCATTGATTTTGAATGGGAATGCATCCTGACCTTGTAGCATTATTTTTCTCCCATACCCGTTGCCATGGGAACGGGTTTTGTGCTTCAGATTTGTGGTTACTCATCACTCCGCCATAAAATAAAACTTTAATGCAATAACTTTGTGAACAAGCTTTAAGATGAACCTGACATTTGGTTCCATACAACATCACCGCCCACAGAATGGAGAAATTTTAAAAAAAGTTTTGATGCGACACCAGTGGCTTTATAGACAATATATCGTCCTACACCACTCCACACATTCAGGTTACGCTGCAGGCCTGTTAATAATTCATTACAAGAGCACTGACGCATCTGGCTGACGGGAGGGTTTACACCAATCCCCTGGATGGTTTCCATGAGACATGGCCAAGAGCAAAAGATGAGCTCCTCCACGTCCTCCAGGCTCAGCGTATACCTCGGAGAAAGGAATTTTGATGAGGGTTAAGAAGATTGAGTGCTCCCTGCACTGCACTTGCTGAAGTCTTGCGTAACAGCACGTCTCATCTCCAGTACTTTGAGTGAGTAAAGTTACATAAATGTTTCCCAAAAACCAAGCAGGACTAAAAGCAGAACCCCAGGGCTAGAAACTGAAGCTCAGATGACGTAACCGACAGTGTTTGCATTTTTTTTTCCCCACTCATGTGACACTTGTCAAGCAGGTGAACTTGTTAGTACACTAAATAAAGTGGCATCACTAACAATCAAATAATTCAAATGAATTAAAATAATACGTAGAATACATGTACACGACATGAGGGAATCACATGATTCGCAATAAAAGTGCTTTTTCTTTTTTTTTTTTTTTTAGAGTCATTGTATTTTCTTAGAATAGACTATTGCACTTGCTCGATACAACAGATGGATTTTCAGACATTATCAAATATATAGATTAAATATTCTTATATGAATTGCAGACATATTGGGATGAGCTGGTATTTGATAGGAAAACATAACATCGACCAAGGACAGATATTTAGATGCGAGTTATTTCAGGCTAATAAGTGATCATGCATTTATGATGGATCTTAATAAACTTTAACGCAATAACTTTCTCTAAATGTATGTTACCACTTGTAAATACTACAGTTTAATTTCTAATTTTTAAGCTTATAGAAATAAATCAGCTATATGCAAGTTATGTTTTTCTAACGGAGGTAAAGGTCATTCACATCTCTGCATTGTTTAATATATTTATCTACATCAGCAAACGCCCCTGAAATCAACCTGCAGATCTCAGTGGCGCAGCCTTTGGGCTTAATTTATTAGTATAGCTCATATCAGTCAATCACTTTTTTTGTAGGTACATATTACAAAAAGGCATGACTCCTTTCTGTCCAAACTCCTTACCTAGAATTAAACACACCGTTTTTACTTCTGCTCTTTTAACAGAAGCATGCAAAGAGGCAAAACAATTCAGGTAAATCTCTAACCAACAGTAAAAAACTCTCTCTTTCCGTAAGCAGTGTTATTTTTCCCCACACTGGCCAACAATTTGACATGCAGCATTAGTGAGGCAGTCATTTCTCCTGTTATCATGTAAACACTGAGGTTGTTTGGATATTTCTCATTAATCCAATTTATCAACAGTTCCCAAGCTCTGCAACTGCCATTAAGGTTTCATTTCCTCACCGAACTAAAATGACACTTTCATACATATAAAAATGACTCGATCGTCTGCCCTGTATTGTCTCTCGTTCACAAAGCAGTCTGGGCTGAAACACTCTACAGACTAGGTGGTCTGTTGGATGAATAGGTAAGATACATGTAAACCTATTATATTTTGTGACAAAAACAATGAATTCCAAACAGTAGGATTTACAGCTCAATTTATATAATAAGAAGAGGAGAGTGAACAGAGGATACGTACAGCCACTTTTAAAAAATAGTTTAATTCCCGTCAGCCTACATCTGGTCTCAATATAAGCCATTTGGTCCCCTCTATTGAATTGAAGATGCATTTTTCCCTCCAGACTAGGAGTTAATCATATGACCACTGGTAACAAGGCCCACAGAAATGTGAGCAGAGAAGACTCAATGAGGACCAGGACCTGAGAGTTGGGAATGCTGGAGCCATAAATGCAATTTTCACTGACTGAAGGACAAGGAACATCTGCACATAATGTGCAGAATGTGCACTAAAAAGATCTACAAATCTACAGATGTTCCTATTTTACATATTACTGTGCATTATGTAACTGAGGTAAGATCAGCTTTATTGTCACTTTACGAATACAATGACAAACCTAGAGAAACCTACTGACAGAAGACGAACCATATAAAAACATTTAAAACCTATAAAATAGACTGAGGACTGAGTAGATGGTCAATATGGCAAAATAGCATAATGATACATTGAAAAATTTACTCGTATCAAGATACTTGATGTCACAATATGCATTTTTCAATCATCTGTTCATGTGTTACAAATCATAAAGAGCCTGCCGTATTTAAAACATCAAACTATAATTAGTACAAACAAGGTTTATTCAGTTCTTCTCACACAGCATTACAGAAAATACACTAAGACAAGACCAAATGAAATTAAACATGAAGTGCAACAAATGTTTTTTTATGTACTGATATAATAATCTGCTCAGAAAATCAAATTGTGTCCTCAAACTATCACAATAACGATAAACATCATTATATTGTCCAGCTCCAACTAATGGGTAGGTTTTACATCTTAATGTTTACAAACAAACTATTACTTATTTAGTATTGTATAATTATTTAACTTGAAGAATCCATTTTCCACAAAATGACCTCTTCAATCTATGTGAACTAAACCTGTTTACAGTAGACTGCACAAGGCTGATACACTCTGCATGTCTGCAAGAGTTAAATCACATTCTCAAATGTACAGGACAGTGTTCGCTAATGAGATGCTAAAGAACGATTGTTCTGAATGCTGCGCGCACACACACACACAGACACAGACACACACACACAGACAGACACACACACACACACACAGACACACACACACAGACACACACACACACAAATTCCAGCCTGTCAGTCATAAGAATATTGTACTAATCATTTCAGGGGCTAATGTCTTTTACTGTTAATGTCTAACTGTATCTTCCAGTCACAGGTCCAACACGATCCTTTCCTGTACCAATTATGAAGAAAAAAGCAACAAAAAGCATAAAAACAACCGGAATAAAACACTGCCCTCTTTGAAACTAAAGAGAGCTTTTGATTTAAAACTATTCATTTTCAGGGAAGAGGGCAAGGCACTGGAAGGAATTAAAAAAACTGGAATTAGGACAAAATATCCATCTCGGACTGATTACATCACTCGTTTCAATTTCTGTTCATGATGAATCAGCAGTGGCCACAGAAGAAATTTAAATTCTCTCACTCTCTTTGAAAGGGGTGAGAATCAGAGTCTCTTAATGATAGAATACATGTACATGCATAAATTTAGATAAAGTATAGCAATTCTTATTTTCAAAAACTCAATGTTATAAATCCTTTCTGATTTCAATATGTTAAAGAAATGTAACAAACGAGTTACACAGAGACAGTTTAATAAAAAGAGATATTAACTACTTCAGCCAGAACATCTCATACATCAGTATATAAGCAACAGAGAACTGAAAGGAGGAAATAAGCGTTATAGTAGACATAACCAACCAAGTAATATAATAAACTCTTAAAATAAATATATAAATAATAAAATAGTAACAAACACAGTAATATTATCCAAGATAGATGTTAATGGAGGGCTACGTTTTTGTTTAATCAAAATGATTGGTTAGGACAGTTAGCAAACGCTAGATATTCTTACATCTTACATCTCAAACCTTTAGAGTCATTTTCAGTTTCAGGTACTACTGATTTATTTGCATCCAGAACAATCAGATCTGTCTTTTTCTTTTTTCTCCCCTCAGAAAATTGGTCGTTTAGTGCTGATCAGGGCCTTGTTCACACAACAATTTTAGCCTGGATTACAAGATCACTGACACAGTCGCAATCTCTGAAATCACTAAATGACTTGAGTTCCTGTGATCAGACGTTTCTGAGTTTACTCTGGCTGTAACACCGACCCTCACCAAACCTGATGGCTAGATAGAGCTCGTACACACCTTTTAAAGAAGCACACGCATGTAGTGATACCCCAAGGATACAATGCACAAACTTCTGGAATTCAAAACCAGGTAACTCCCGAAAGCAACCATGCACCCTTTTGTGCATCACCGCATGTACAGTGGAAACCAGGAGTTTACATACATTGTATAAAAATACATAACTTTTTTGTCCTCACTGTCTGATATTAAAATCAGACAAAAAACATATCTGTTTAAGGTCAGTTGAGATCCCCAAAATAATTTCTATTTGCTAAATGTCAGAATAATGTGATTTTTTTTTTTATTACTTTCTTCAAATTCAGAAGTTTACATACACTAATGTTATTTTAAACTATTTGGGAAAACCCAGATGATGTCGCCATGGCTTTGGAAGCTCCTGATAGGTTAACTGGCACCACTTAAGTTAAGTTAATTGGAGGCGCATCTATGGATGTATTTAAAGGCACCTCAACTACACTGCTTCCTTTTTCGACATCATGGAAAAATCAAAAGAAATCAGCCGAGATATCAGGAAGAGAATCGTGGACCTTCACAGTTCACAGGTACAATTTCCAGATGCTTGAAGAAGCCACGTTCATCTGTTCAAACGGTTTTACACAAGTATAAACACCATGGGAATGTTTAGCAATCATACAGCTCAGGAAGGAGATGTGTTGTGTTCCAGAGATGAACGTGTTTTGGTGCGGAATGGGCACATCAACCCCAGAACAAAAGTAAAAGACCTTGTGAAGATGCTGCTGAAGCTGGTAAGAGTGAATCATTATCCACAGAGAAACGAGTCCTGTACCCACATGCGCTGAAAAGCATTACTCCTCATTTCTGGAGACATGTCCTGAAACTAAAAGTGAACCGTTTGGCCATAATGACCATCTTTACGTTTGGAGAAAAAAGAGGAAGCCTTCAAGCCTGGGAACATGTTGTTGGGGTGTTTTGCTGCAGGAGGAACAGGAGCACTTCACAAAATAAATACATCAAGAAGAAAGAACAGTATGTGGAAATATTGAAGCAGCATCTCAAGACATCAGCCAGGAAGTTAAAACTTGGGTGAAAATGTGTCTTGCAAATGGACAATGACCCTAAGTAAACCGCAGAATTGGTTACAAAGTGACTTAATGCTACCAAATACTAAGAAAATGTGTGTAAACTTCTGATTTTGACGAAAATAATAAAACATACTGTAAGAACTTCTCTCTCACATTATTCTGGCATTTAACAAATAGAAATGATTAGGGAATCCCAAATGACCTAAAACAGAAAAGGTTTTATATGATTTAATATCAGACAGTGAGGAAAAAAAAGTTATGTTTTTATATGCTGTAAGTAAAGTTATGGTTTCAACTGTATATCTACAGGGGGATTGCATGAGTTGTGGGCTCTTTAAAGAGGTGGAGGGGAGCTCTATATCAGCTCTATGTAATGCAGCTGTAGTCACAGTCTCTGAGAGAAATAGAAGAGAGCTCTATATCAGCTCTACATAACAGCTGCAGTCACAGTCTCAGAGAAATAGAAGAGAGCTCTATATCAGCTCTACATAATGCAGCTGTAGTCACGGTCTCATTTCTGTAGATTTGTCTTAGGCCTCATTGACACTGCAGGTCTTGATGCTCAGTTCTGATTTGCTGCCTATATCCAATTTTTTTGACCTCCTGTTTACACAGGTTTTAAATTGTGACCCATATCCGATCCACCTGTTTACAGTTGCTATAGCAAAGGGGCGTTGTTACACCACACAGTAGCCAAGCTGGACGAATGGGGAAATATACT
>JBBIGC010087091.1:0-10222 GCA_037576955.1 Lepidarchus adonis
CTGCGCGTTGCTTTGCGAGATCATGCGGCGCGATTTTTTTTCTCTCACTGCTGCACGAGTCTGCGTGAGAAAAGGGGTGTGTGGCGTGAGAATTGGGTCAATTGTGTGAGTCTCACGCTGAATGCGTGAGAGTTGGCAGCCGTGGATAAGTATAGTACATTAGCTGTACACATGGGGAGTGAAGGCTAGCGTGCGTTGTACGATTCAAAAGAGAAGCTGCTTTGGCACAAAATGTTTCATTGGCACAAGGGGGGAGTACTCAATATCAGAAAGTTTATAATGTTATGGCTGAACATGAAAGATAAATCAATCTTTAGTCCCCAGGACTTTTCAGGCCAATCTGATGCTAATGCTAGCCTGTTTTTAGCGTATCCATGCTAGCATTGGAGTAATGGACAAGTTTGTGGACACAAATAATGGTGTTCAAAGATTTTTTTTACGGAATATGGCTCAATGCTGCTTTATTCTGACTGAACATGAAGGATAAATCAGTCTTTAGTCCCCAGGACTTTTCACGCCAATCTGATGCTAATGCTAACCTGTTTTTCCAGCCTCTCCATGCTAGCATTGGAATAATTTTCGGAATACGTTTTCGGAATACGGCTTAATGCTGCTTTATTTCTAGGTTCTTTTTTTGACTCTGGCTTTATGAAAAGGGGATTTGCCCTTGAGATAACTGAGCTCGCTATTTGAGACAAACCTTACAAACAGAAGGAAAAAATACTGAGTAACCTCAATTGTTATTTGGAGTCCTCAAAAGCAATGTACTGGTAAGAAAAGCCTATTAAGAAGAAATGTGATGTACTGGCAACTACAAGCTGGCACATCCCAGAAGTGCTCGGAACAAGACTCAGTGCAGCACAGGAAGTGCTAGTTAAACGCCCTGACAATGCGCCGCTCTGTCGTTAGGATGTAATTTATGTTCTAGCCTTGATTCCCAGATGTCTGTATCAGCTGGACATGTTCCAGAACCAAACTAGAATGAGTCCTACCAGTTTGGAACTACGAACGAACATGAGGCACCTGTCGGTTTTTCACTTTTTTACACTCCTGAAAAAAGTCAGCTCACCTTTACGTTGTGAAAAGGCTTGTGATGAATGGACCAATAAAAATGGTCTAAAATAAATTAGGAGGAAAAATGTACATTACAAGATCATTTTTGCTTCCCTTTGAATTTTTTTATTTTTGATGGGTTAACATTTTATTATAACTTTTTATTTATTTAAGTTTAAATTTTTTCCCAATTTGTAAAACTCAGTATATAAATAGAAGTTGTGCACTAAAATGGAAATAAAAACAGAATGTGATTGTTTGTAAATCACATAAACTTGTAACAAAGAAGTTGTATTGTTTTATGCAAAAACACCCACAGTCCAGACCTTTTCTAACTGAAAACATTTGGCAAACACATAAAAGATAAGAGGAACAAATTATACCTGAACTATTGAGCACCTGATATCCAATTTCAGGCCAGAATAGGGCAACATTTAGCAGAATAGGTCATGGAAATTTTTTTAGCTGTTGCTTCAATCAAACTGTAAATTATTATATATTTGTCATAAAACAACAATTTTCACTTTCAGGATTTGATTTGAGTTGTCTTTGTTCTTTTGCATTCTGTTTTCAGTTTTTTTTAACACAAGTGTAATTGACCAGGGGTATTCAAACATTTGCTCACCAATTAGACTCTCCCATGGTGAGAGTCTGCAGAAATTTCCCTGTCTAATAAACTTGTAGGACTCAATCTGGATGATTTAGGTTCTTATGAGACCGCTTAAGTGCTAAATCATTGAAAGACTTCTTTTGAAATGCATAACTCCAGAAATTTAGAGAAGTTGTGCTCAGTTTTATCAGCCAGAAATTTCTTCTTGCCCGATACCACTGGGGTCTGCTACCAAAACAAATTATTCCAGACTGGAAGTCATTTTTGGGAGGGGATCATGACAAAGGGAAACTGGTGTTTTAACGCCCGGTCCTGGCAGATAATCGTCTTATGAAAAGGTCTTATCATCTGCAAATTAATTCCATTATGAGAGAATGATTAGCCCACATTATCTGGGGCCTGAGAAGAAACAAGTGCCAGAAGTCACAAGGTTTCCCCAAGGATCGCGCTTGGGAATCCTCATTCTCCTGTATCCCAGAAGACATCATTAGCATTATCTGAGCTCCAGTATCCTGCAGGGAAATCCTAGCTCAGGCTCCCATGGAAGACCTTAAATAATCCCCATGTTTGAGCTTCCACATTCCAGTGCCGGGAGTTCCAAAGCTCAGCATATGCACACAGTATGAAAAATTGTGCCAGGAAAAGATGTCAGAAAGAGTTCCTTGGAGCAATACTTTAGGTGAATCGCGTTTGGTTCCCTAAAGAACCGTGGAATAACTTTAGGAGATGCGTTGAGTTGGAGCAAACTGAGAACCCTGACCTTCTTCTACCAACACAGGTCTAGTGCCTCTAAGCAGTGCTAGTACCTATTATTGGACCCACCCCACTTTCTACTTTGGCTGCTAGGCTGGAAATGCAACCAGTGATGCCTCGTAGCCATTGTGTTGAGTGGTACTCTGGTCTTGGATGAGTTTTGTCTACTCAAACAAAAGAGTACCACCATATGTCCTGGTCTTCTTCTACGCCCAGCTTAGTAACGGCCACATCATGTTACATTGTGGTTCAGCTGCCATGCTTGACATGAACATAGGCCAGTCCTTAAAGGGTTCCCAGTGCCCAGCGCCAACTTTGGCACCAGGAAATCACATTTCTTGTGGTCCACCATTGCTTCAGATCCAAAAGTGGCATCACTCCAGAGAACATTGGGGCAGTGGAGGCCTAGTGATTAGGACTTTGCCCCGGGAGCAGAAGGTCGCAGGTTCAAGTCCCAGCCCGGGAACCACTGAGGAACCCTTGAGCAAGGTACCGTCCCCACTTCACTGCTTCCCGGACTGTTCCACGTGTAATGGGTTAAATGCAGAGTATAAATTTCCCACTTGTGGGACTATAATGGATAATAAAATTAATTAAAATTAAAATTTTGGTTTACCATATTAAACTATCTGACAATAATGGATGTCAACTAAGCAGGACCATGCCATTATTTGCTGTTCCAGTAGATTAGTATGCAGCATAACCTCTGATGAAGACAAACAAGAAGCTGTTCTCACTCTGGAAGATTTTAGCCATGGAGGACGGGTAAGATGAGGATTTTCATTATAATCTCAGGCCTAGTACACTTACATGGGAATTTTTCTCCTTGGTACTTCTCACTTTCAGTTCCAAAATATATTAATCCACATGAATGCTCAAACAATGATGTAAACCTTTAATAAAAGGACATATATTCATGGTGAATATTAAGAAATGTATCTTTATAAATGAAATTATAATCCCTGCAATGTCCTATAAAGGTGATTTTTGACCTTTCCTCTTTGCACAAGCTTTCTAGATCGTTCAGAAGTTAAAGTGATTATTTGTCATTGTGATCACACCATCAGGCACAAGCGTCCTCTGCTTTTAACCCATCACATGTGCACACATGGAGCAGCAGGCAGCAGTCAACAGCCGTGCCCGGGGAGCAGTGAAGGGGAGCTTGCTCAAGGGTAACTCAGTGGTGCCCAGGCTGGGACTTTGCCCCTTCTGGTCTCAGGGGCAAAGTCCTAACCACTAGGCCTCCACTGCCCCCACCATAGTCCTGAGTCTTCTTTTATGCACTCTCCTCTTCAGCTCACTCCACTGGTTTTCAATAGGGTTGAGGTCTGGGGACTGAGATGGCCATAGGAAAAGCTTGATTTCGTAACTACCGAGCCATTTTTCAAGTTCAAATGAACCATGTAAAGTGAACTTTAAAACTTTAAAATTAATACATACTTTCCTCCAGTTTCACATCAAATGTGCTTAAAACTACTTATGCCTTTGCCATTTCCTGAAGAAAACTGCATCACTTGGGTTTGAGGTGTTTCTGTTACTGATTTCATGTTTGGGTACCTATGGCTTCCCTGAATTCCTGGTTACCTACAAAAAGCAATAAGCCCTGTCGCCTCATAGGGTTTGGCCCTCAGATTGACTACAGGGGCCTTTCTGTAGGGAGTGTACCCTGTGTTCCCATGGGTTACCTCCGGGTACTCGGGTTTCCTCCCACTGTAGGTTGACTGGCTGCACTAAATTGCCCATTGGTGTTAGATGTTGCCTGTCTCTGTGTTGCCCTGCTGTGGGTTGGCCTTCTGTCTGGGGTGAACCCTGCCTTGGCCCGTAGTCAACTGGGATTGGCTCCAACTTCCCCATGTCAGAAATAAATGTAGTGGGTAGTGCTGTCGCCTTGCAGCAACAAGGTCCTGGGTTCGACTAAATCCATTCTGTGTGTAGTTTGCATGTTGGTTTTTTCCAGTTTCCTCCCAGAGTCAAGTGGACTGGAGATCCTATATTGCCCCCTAGGTGTGACTGTGTATGAGTGTGGGGGGGTCTGCCCTCTCATGCACTTGCGACCTGTCAAGGTTGTGGCCTATGGGCACTGGGATAGGCCCCAGCGCACCCACAACCCTGGTCCCATCACTATTCCCTGTACAGTAACCATCAGTCACATTATTTCAGGTACCATCCCAACCAATTTCCTACCCTTCACCCATTTGTTTTCATATTCTGCATTCGTTCTTAGATTAGACCATAGTCTCTATGCACTCAGGAGTGCACTTACACACATTTGAGCACTGAACACATTTGTGCAAATGTGATTATTGTACTTTTTCAGTTCCGGAGTAGCAGGTTTAAACTAAAATATTTTTTTTAATGATTTATATTTCATATTTATTTTCCTAATTATCTAATGTGTTATGGTCTTGTGAAGCAAATAAACACAACACTTACACTTCAGTTCACATCAGTAATGTTTTCTTTGGAAAAGCGCCCAATGCTACATACACAGATCAGCCATAACATTAACACTACATTTCCTAAAGGCTTCTTGTAAGGAGCTCTCCCCTCATTGCCTGTCCTCAATGCTGCCCTTTGACTCAGGTCCATTAGCTCCGCTTTGTTATGCAAACCATTCATTAATGTGGCTGGTCAGGGGGGTGGGACAGATTAGGCAGCAAGTGAACAGTCAGTTCTTGAAGTTGATTTGCTGGACGCAGGAGCATAAGGATTTGAGCATTGTGGAGTGTTTCAGGTCTGCAGTAGTTTGAGTACCTGCCAAATGGTGAATAATCAATGGGGTCAAGGGCACCGGGTACTCACTGATGCATGTGAGGAGTGGGTTCTGATCTCAAAGGGGGATGTTAATGCTGACTCTGATAGAAAGGGGTCAGAACACCACACTCAATATTAGGCAAGTGGTCTTAATGTTATGGCTGATTGGTGTGTATATTCTGCAGTGTCATTTAACATGAACATGGACAGAAATGAACCCTTTTCGAGCTGTGGCCTCGACGTGTGGTGAGTTCACGTCCCCGTGTCGCAGCGGTGAGGTGTCCCGGCTACGACTCATTGCCTCTGACAGGTCGGTGGGCGCTCCCGCCCGTGCATGCGAGCTGGACAGCGGCCACCTACCTCTCGTGGCGCTTCAGCTTGTCTTTTATCTTCCGCCGCTTGCTTGAGCATCACGCTCCGCATCACCTGGCTACCCGCCTCCACACTCACTCACACACACACACACCCTTAGGCCACTCAGCGGCGTCATGCTGCTCACTGTAAATATCCATGCATGCTGTGGACTGGCACACCCCGCTGCCCGGTGCCACAGCTGCGTCACATGCAAACAGAGGCAAGTAGGACACCCCATACCCACCCAGAACCCCCACCCCACACACCCACACAAACACAACATAAAAATGTGCCTTTCCTGGAGAAAGACCACCCGACCACCCAAAGCGTGGGGATATTTTGTAGGGACAAAATTAATTTTTTCTTCTTTAAAGCTTAAAAGGGGGGCTGATTAAGCCCACCCTCCGAATTGGCTGTTTTAATTGTGCCTCTTGCTTGTGAAGTCCCCACTCGTCGATTATTTCTCACGGATCAAGAGCCACGCCAACTGTTGCTTAATGAACGCGCTCATTTTGTTTTAGTCGTTCTTCTTCCCAGACCACCAGGGCTCTTAGCCACACACAACACACACACACACACACACACACAGTGCTAACACACATCACCAGTGATAATGCGTTCATAAAACATTAATAGCATGACATTTTCACAGACAAACTCTCGCGCTGCGCGTCTCCAAGAAAAATAGAATAAAGAAAGAAAAACAGGCAGGAAGGACACGAGCCGCCATTAACTTTTCATTCGGATTTGTTATTGGTAAACAGCGCGAGCTCGCAGCCTTGGAGGAAGCTCATTTGCATTAAACGTGGCCTTCTCTGCCTGTAGCCCGTGGTCAAGTTCAGCATGGCTGGCCCTTGGGTTCACCCGAAGCAGAACTCGCTCACAGAACGGAGGCATCAATTTCCAGACTCTACAGGAAATAGCTTGAATCTTTTTTGGAATAATCGTGTCCCAGTGTTGCAGGAGAAGTTCAACAAGAAAACCAAGAGTAACCCTCTTCCCTTGCAGCAAGGTTGGAGCCTGAATTTCACTTCTTCGCTTTGATGGAGCTCTGACTTTAATGATGCCAACAGTAGAAGTCAATAGTCACGTCAACAAAACTTCTCACGTGCCAGTCAAACCAACTCCATCTAAGGTGGAGCAGCCTTGTGGGTGTAGTTAAGGACTCAGTATGACTTACTTTGAGCTATAGACATCCAGCTCTTCATGAAAGTAGAGCAGACTTGTGGATGTGGTTTAGGAAACACTATGACTTACTGTGAGCTATTGACATCCAGCTCTTCTTGAAGGTGGAGCAGACTTGTTGATGTGGTTTAGGACACAGTATGACTTAATCTGAGTTATGAACATCCAACTCTTCTTAAAGGTGGAGCAGACTTGTGGATGTGGTTTAGAAAACAATATGACTTACTGTGAGCTATAAACGTCCAGCTCTTCCTGAGCGTGGAGTAGACTTGCGAGTGTGGTTTAGGAAACACTATGACTTACTGTGAGCTATTGACATGCATTTCTTCTTGAAGGCTGAGTAGACTTGTGGATTTGATTTAGGACACAGTATGACTTTCTCTGAGCTATGAACATCCAGCTTTTTTTGAAAGTGGAGCAGACTTGCGGATGTGGTTTAGGACTCAGTATGACTTACCATGAGCTATAGACATCCAGCTCTACACTAAGGTAGAGCAGACTTGTGGGTGTGGTTTAGAAAACAATATGACTTACTGTGAGCTATAAACGTCCAGCTCTTCGTGAGCGTGGAGTAGACTTGCGGGTGTGGTTTAGGAAACACTATGACTTACTGTGAACTATTGACATGCATTTCTTCTTGAAGGTGGAGTAGACTTGTGGATTTGATTTAGGACACAGTATGACTTTCTCTTAGCTATGAACTCTTTTTGAAGGTGGAGCAGACTTGTGGATGTGGTTTGGGACTCAGTATGACTGACTTACTGGTATTTGTGTGTATTTGGGGCCTAATTTCCCTCATCTTAAAAATAAGCTTAACGCGAAATAATTTGGGTCAGAGTATTCAGTAATGTGCTTTTTTATCATCTCCTCCTCCACGTGAAAGAAGATAATAAGGAAGAAAGGGGAAACGTGGCTGTGAATTTCAAGGCGATCTCGATTCCTTCCCTACGTTCAATTATCCCAATCTTCAAAGATGCTTGTCTTGTTCATTTTGCTCGTGACCCCTGCGAGTAGGTCATAAAAATTTTCCCCCGAAGTGACTACAAATAAGACACGCGGCGCACAAGGGGACGCGCTAAGACTGCAGAATGTCTCCGTCGCTAAAGAACGAGGCTCTTTTTGTGCTTTTGATCCCATTCCAAATAATAAGGAACCATGCGGGATTCCAGGCCGCTTCCCCGCGCCGGCAGCGGACACGATGTGTTAACTCAATCCAAGCTGTTCTGAGCCAAATGAACAGTAGGCTTTTGTTTTGAGCAACACACTGGAGGGCTTGCTCATTTTAAATGATAATTTGCCCATTTCATATAAAAATGGATTGCTCTTTTACGAAAACTGGACATATGTTTTATTTTTTGTCATTTTTCCACTGCCCCAGGCACCCGCTCGGGAGGCCACCTTCAGCGTTGGGTTTGCCTGATGCCTGGAGGTATAAGAAGAGCCGCAAAACGTCCCCTGTACAATCACATTTGCTACCCAGAGTGTCCTGCTGGGAATTTCCTACAGTTTCCCTCGATTTTGCTCTTGCCTAGACCCTAGTCTCTGGATAAGCCGTGGTCAGAAGAGAGCAGCAGGCCCACGGAGGAACAGAGCGATGTATTGTTGAGGCTCGTGCGCCGCGACAAAGTACTGGACGACCAATTGAGCCTCCCATCGACGTCCTGACAGCCAGTGCATCGTTCCGCGTCCGGCCGACGATGGGCACAATGCCGGTATCACAAAAGACAGTTGCATTTGCTGCCGAAGCCGACGTTGCGGCAGCCGACATCAGACAGTCCGAGAGCCATTCTTCAGACTGCGCGCTATTGTGGGATAATGTATAGCCCTCTGCTCCTCCACCTGGCTCTGCAGAAAGCAGCACGGAGGCAAAAATAAGAACTCACAGCGCAGCACTTCGACTCGTTTTAGACAGGCTGCCATGTGGTCCGTCCAGCAAATTGCTGGCCAAATAAAAAGATATTAGAGGGCTAATAAGTGGGATGCACAGCCCTAATTTAGCTCAACCTTCGTGCAGGAAACCAGGTAACGAGCGTGAAATCCCATGCACCTGGCCTTGGATTGCAGCCAGGGCGGCTCTGATGGCAAAGCATGGATGATCCAGTGTGGCTGTAGGCCAATATTAGCACAAGGTTCCATGCTAGCCTCCCCGTGGTCCACTCATTGAATCATAGATATTTCCGAAACTGCAGCTTCCTCACTATAGTCAATTTTACGATCAGCTGTTGCTTTTTTTTAAAACTCTTTCCACCTTCAAAATAAATCATCAGGGTAGCGTGGCCAAATATTGTACTGCAATTCAGAACAATATAACTTGCTCAAGTAGAAGGAAAAAGTAGTTATCCAAAAATTACCTCGCTATATGTCCCTAGTACAGCACATATTCGGTTTTGCCCGGTCCCAGTACTAGTTGCAACCTAATGACTTTTATCCTGAATGCCCAATGCCCTCCACTGTTTTCAGTGCTCCTGACCCAACCAATCAGCTCATTACCAACCCCTTACTGGACTGTGAGTTGGGGAATGCACTACACTGTCCTGGGCAGAGTGTCTAAAGGTCTACATTTGGGAAACACTTGTCTAATTTACCAGTCGTGGGTACCAACATACTAAAAGAACATTTTGTTTACTGGAGAAGGTCTGGGTTTTGGTGTTAGTTACCATTTACCAACAGTTACCATTGCTCGGTTCTCTTTATTATCTTAAAACTAAAATATCAACCAGGCCTGAGAGCTTTTGCATGGCGGAATGCATGGGAAGTAAGATAACGTAGCTTGAGTTAGGTTTTTTGCAATATTAGCCAATATGGCGGTAAACTGTCTTAATGCTAACAGACAGTATGTTTCTATAGCTACTGTACCTAATGGGTTTTTACATATTAACGTATGCGACTAATACTAGTTCCCAACAAAAATGCCATGGCCCTGTCCACACATAACCGAGTATTTTTGAAAATATAACTTCTTCTGTGTTTTGGCTTTCTGTCCACACTGAAACATTTTTTAAAACGCCTTCCAAGGTGGAGAACTTTGAAAATTGTTATTTTGCGTTTATGTGTGGATGAGGATTATTTACACCACCAAGGCTTCTGATTGCCAACATTGCTATACAGTTTAAGGTTATAGTGCCACCTCTTTCTTTGGCATGCTTATGGCTTATGCTCATCATTGTTCTTTACATTTACCTGTGGAGATATTTTCAAAACCATGCTCTTGTAGACGGGATTTTAAAAAAATTATATTATGCATGTTTCCTTATTGAACTTAATAGCTCTAGTGCTGACACTAAATTACTGGATGCCATTGATTGCAGTCCTACATACACTACCAGTCAAACGTTTAGAACATGCAATGGAAGTCAATTAAGCTTTGAAGCTTAATGAGGACAATTCCCACAGGTGCTGTTCCCAACTTCTGCTGATGACCTACAAGCCCCTGAACAAGGGTGGAGCTGGAACACATTGTTCCTCCACCCTCTGATGCAGTATTAGTACAGTACTGTAGAGCAGGAAGTAGTA